>WUQG02348804.1:0-18470 GCA_011317285.2 Androctonus mauritanicus | reverse complement strand
TCCTTTGTTATATAAAACTAAATATATTTTCCCTTTCTATATTAATTATTTTCTATCACAATTCAAATATATTTTTATATCATAGAGGTTTTCTGGGACCTCACAATAAAATCAAGAAACTGAAAAAAATTCTAACAGAAAATGATGGATAAGAAAGGATTTTTTGACATTATTATTTAATAATACACACAAAACCTCTAACACATTAATATTACTTCTTCCTAATAATTTGCATATTAATTAAAAAATTTTGAAAAATATGACAAAAATTCATCTAATAACAACAGATGGTCTTACTAAAGTACAGTAAAAGTTTCAGGCAGGAAAAAGTTATCCTAGGAGAGCAGTTATAAATAAAAATATACTGTTAGCATTATGTTGTTAGGAGCATAATTTTAAACCCTTGATGTTTAAAGAAATTTACATAAAACTAGAATTATAACCTTCCATTGGTAAAGCATTAATGTCAGGTTTTTCTGCCTTTTTTTCATTTCTGAGATTCAGAATTGAAAAAAAAGTTTCTTGGGAATTTCTATGATTCAGGATTGTTTTATTTTTTAGCTGTGAGTCTTGTATTTATTTACATTAAAGACACTTATCATATTTTTATTTAACTTTTATTTTTAATAGTGCATTAATAAAAAGAAGAATAAAATTGTGTATATTAACAATCAAATTATTATTATATTAACATATCTTTTCATTGAAAAACCCAAATATTTCAATCTTACAAAATATTAAATATTTAAAAAACAATATTGCAGACAATGACAAAAGATTTTCTTAAAGTTTATTGATTTTAACTGCTTTTTCTATTAAAATAATATAATATAGAAGAAATCATCAACTTTTGAGTGTTAAATAGCTATTTTAATTACTAAATTTAAATAAATTTAAAGTTTTGTACAATTGTTGTTCAAGGCTTGTAGTGACATAGAGAATTGTAGTTTAAGAGTAGAAACTAGTGAAAAGTGCTTGACTTGTAAATATATTTATATCCAAAACTTATCAAAAATTTAACATATCAATATGAAATTTTCAGAATATGTTTAAAATATATAAGAATAGTTTTTTTTATATATGAATTTTACCAATTATGCCATATTTCAAGTTAGATTACTTGCTGCTTGTCTAATACTATATCAGTTTCTATTGCAAAATATATACAAGATGCTCCAATGATAGCAGGAACTTTTGAGGAAAATCTCATATTTAATATACTACAACTTCTACTTTTGTTTTAAACTTAAATTTTATTTACAAACCAATGGGGTAGTTATTGGTAATCCCATGGCACAGATTATTCTTAGGATTTTAGAAAAATTCATTGGGAGTTATAAATTCTACAAAAGATATATAGATGACATATTTATAGAGAAATGAAGCTAAAATAGATCTAGAGAAATCATTTACAAATGAAGCTTATGGTTTGATCTTCAAGATAGATCAAAGAAGTAAGAAAATAATACATTACTTAGATATATAGATAGAGATAGAGAGAATAATGTATAAGTATATATCAGAAGCCAACAGCAGAAAGATTAATTATCCTGGCATGGTTAGATGATAGTCTTGCATACAGTATTATATAAATATTTTAGAAAAACAAAAACCCATACAAACACTATAGAAGCCCAAAAAAAACAGAAATGATAAAAATCTTAGAAATAGGAAAGAAGCATGGGTACACATTAAAATTTAAATCAATATAGTAGAGAGAAACTTGACCAGGCAAGGTAATATGGTAATACAAGAGACTTCATTTGTTCAATCAGAAACAATGATTAACATTCATTCTTTAAAATACCATACTACATGACAAAGTTGAATATGATTGATTACTTAGCTATGTTTCTAATCAAATTAATTATGATTAGGAACTCAACTGTTTTTAACTTAGTTAGAAATGAAAAAAAATGAAAAATTCTAATAAACAAAAAGCAGGAATATATCAGATCACAGTAAGGAACCTGATTTAGATAAAAGAAGAATTTTACATAGGTTTGACTAGTAGTGTGTTAGAAGAAAGAGTTAAAGAACACTAAACACATCATGAAAGCAGATTTGAATTCTGCAATATTGATGAAATTTTACTAATCAGACATAGAAATTAAATGGGAAAAGAGAAAAATTATAAGAGAAGTTGATAAAATAGACAATAAATATGTTGCAGAAACACTAAAAATATTAGAAAGAAAAATAAAGCAATTTAATTAACAAAAAATAAATCAGAAAACATATTGGCAGCATGACTATACATTATTAATGATGGCTGAATTAATTATATAAATAAATATCAGTCTGTATAAATTTATAATAAATATACTGTAAGATTTATAATATTATTATTTTATAATGAATAAGTTAATTTACTTAACTGATGTTGAATTAATACATAAATTTTGAATTTAGAGAATAATGTAATAACTATGTTCCATTAAATTTATCTGCTTGATCCTATAGTTTATAATGCTGAAAATGGTTTTGTACTGAAAGTGCTTTACTAAATAAATAATAGTATGTATAATTATTGCTGAAATGTACTTGAATTTAAAATATTAAGTTATAATAAGTAATAAATATTAAGTTAAACAGAAATAATCTTAAGGATGCAACATAAAATTGGAAAGTCTCTTTTGTAAAATACTTCTGTTACTGTAATGAATGAAGTAGGGCAATGCTATTAATGAACAACTGGCAGAAAATGTGTTGAAAGCATCCACTTAGCAGTAAGAGAAGACTTTTGAGTTTTTTTCTAATTAAATATAAGCATTAAATAAAATTTAAGAATTGCCAAAATACAAAGATCAATAATTGACATTCTACCATTTTTGTAATCATAGTAATGTATAATGCACAAATTATTTTTAATTTAAATTTATAATTTTTTTATTCTTTTACTTTTACTATTATTGTCTATAATTTATAATTTGAGTAGTTTATACTTCTAGAATAGATAAATATTCTTTATAACATATGTTAATTAATTGTTCTTGATATACTGAAGAGAATAGGGAAGTACCAAAAACATTATAGTTGAATAAAGTATGTTTTGTTTTTGTGAAAACAATCTATTTCTTCTCAGTTAAATGTTAATTTATAAAATACGAATCAATAAAAGTTGATGAGCAGAAGCAAAGGTTTCAAAATAGAAATATGATCCTTGTTGGACAGACTTCTTTT
Source organism: Androctonus mauritanicus (assembly GCA_011317285.2). Lineage (NCBI taxonomy): Eukaryota > Metazoa > Arthropoda > Arachnida > Scorpiones > Buthidae > Androctonus > Androctonus mauritanicus. The sequence goes on along the minus strand of WUQG02348804.1, from coordinate 15,287 downwards.
GAGTCATCCTGTAGGCTGGTGCGATGACAATTGAATTTCTGTTTCTATCCTTTTACAATCTCTCATGAACATTCCTCATCATACACAACATGGATTTCCTCTCACACATATTGTATGAGAGAAGACAATAAAATCAAATAATATAAAATTTATAACAAGGATATAAACATGGATATAAATATAAAACAATGAATAGATTTTTATAAAAGCTAATGAAAAATATGAGAAATTCAAGAATTGTAAGGAATGCACCATCAATTTTTAATCTGTATGAACAAGACACTAAGTATCAGGTCATCCCATAAGTAATGCTATTTTTAGCATTAAGTTTTGAAAGAATATAAAAGATAAATCACTTATCAGTTTAATTAAATATATATTCTTTGTTTATAGCCTACAAAGTGAATTATGCAATATAATCGAGTCTCTCTTAATATATTCTTTATTTGAATCAATAACACACAATATTGTGAAAACTGAAAATTCTTGTTTAAACAAGCTGAAACATGTTTGAATAGGTGTAGCCTATCCTTGACTTTTGTACTTAATTGATTTCTGAAATTTGTATGAAAATTGAAATGTACAAAAGTAGAGCAATGTAAAAAACATGAAAAAGTGTTTTTAAAATATTTTACAATGTTAGCAATATTTGAAATATGTATTTTACACCAAAACAGATAAACTGATAACACACAATATAACAAGAGAGGGAACAGTGGCTACAACGAAGTTTACGCATTTTTGGAATACATATCAATAAAAAATTTAACTTTTAAATATGTACAAAATAGCAAAGTGTATGAAAGTCGAGAATCAGCTGTACAGTATAAAAAAAATGACATTACTTTTGAGATGACTGATATATTGCTATAACATATGATTCAGCATTTTTCCAAAAGTTTGAAAAAATGTAAATAGAAAAATAGCATATAGAAAGGTATTTACAATTGTTTTTAGGATGAAGAATAATAAGGATTACCTACAGTAATATAGAAAAAATATTGGAGTAATATGAATGTATACTCTTTTGTTATATAATAATAACCTAAATAAGCAAGAAGAATACATAGGCAGGACAAATAACATTTGCTTATTCTTCTTGTTTATTTAGGCTATTATTATTGTATGGGCTAAAAAAACAAAAGTAGATATGGTGTAAGGAAAAGATAAGACTGCCTTGATGATAAATATATGAGTATGATATAAGGATAAATTAGGATTGTGCAAAAATTTCAAAACCAGTAAAAAAAAGACAAGGAACTACAATGAAAGCCATAGAAATAGCTGCAAGGAAGAAAAACTAGAATATAATAAATGAAAATATTCAGAAAGAATTTTCCAGGTGTGGAGTGTACTCATAGCAATAGTGTATAAAACACTGTCATTAATCTGTAGAAGAAAGATATAGTAATGGATTTTTACTCCTGAGTAAAACAATTGTTAAATAAATCCTATCTCTGCTTTTTTTAGAAAAATAATAGTAACCACTTCACTCAAACAGGAATACTCTTTGTTTGGTAATATTTTCTGCAAGATACTTTCCTTTGGTCACACCAATTCACCATAATGTGACATTTTGGTGAGTTGGTATAGCTGAAGAGGGTGAGTGTCTTGCAGAAAACGTTGCCGAATAGAGAGTGTTCCTGCTTAAGTGTTTTGGTTTTTATTATTATTCAATTAATGCATGTTAATTAATGTAGCAATTTAATATTTACTTAAAATATGTCTGTAAAAAATGTAATCACAGAATATTTGAAATTCAAAAATGTTCTAGAATAAAATTGTAAATTTTGTTGAATGTTAATGAATCTTATTGTTAATATATTATACTGAGAATGACCTTGTAATAGGTATAGAGTCCTTGAGATCATTGGATGAACGATGACAGATTTATAACCTTACTGTGGTGCACAGCATGTTTGCGGGTAAGAATTGGTAATGAGGTGATAATCAGTTAAACAGAGAGAGAGAGAGAGAGAGAGAGACGACTGTCTTAACAACAATAAGCTTGCCTTTATTAACAGAAAATTGACAAGAGAATCCTTTAAAATTTGAGCCCGACAATTAGGAGAGGAAAATAGCTTGATATTAAATCCAAAATTTGTTTCGATGGAGTTCTTCCTGGAAGACTTTAAATCAGTGACAGTTCTAGTCCTGGCGGAGTTTTGGTCGATGACGGCGGTGTACGGCATATTGGAGTGACATCAGACGAATATTTAGTTCTTGACTACGATTCCTTCTTCCTTTGATTTCTGTCGTTCTTGAACTTTTTCTTACAGTCTGTTGACGCTATTACTGATCTGCACTCACTCTCTCCCAGTAGACTTCTCTTTTAGTTCTTGTGTTTTATGGAGATTCCGCCTTCTCGTTTGGTCCTTGAACCTGTCTTCCCTTTGTTTCGAACTCCCCGAGAATGTTCTCACGTACGCCTTTTATACTACAGTACTTCGTTTATCTCCAACCTTTTCACCTCAAGACAGACGATTGCCCGTTATTTTGAACATTTGTTTTAACGCGATACCTGTGTTTATCGTTTAGTTGGTTTAATACAGTCGGGGACAACAGTCCACAGGCTGGGATTCAAATGATTGCGTGTCACATTGCGATATCTCTCTCTCCCCCTCTCCTTCGGATTCCTTTCTCCGTTCTCGCCTCCAAAAATAAAGAAAAAGGTAAACAACAATAAAAAAAACTGAAATTTGTAGATGAGGAGAGAGACATCACATCCGACCCGCGGTCCTGTCCCTCACAATATTATAAAAATCATTTAAATTTTCACAGTGCAGCAAATATTTTTCGAAATTATCTAATTTAGATTTTAGAATATTCTTGTGGATTACTTTACCTGAATATCAGTGTAAGTACAAGCAACTCATCCAGTGTAAAACAAAGAAAACAGGAACGTTTCAAATTCTGTAAACGATACTTTAGTAAAAAGGGCAGAGTTCATAGTACTTAAAAAGGATTAATAAATACCAATCTTTTGTATGCAATGTGATTCCACATTCCGCATGTTATGTTTGATTAGAAAAAAGTATTATATTTTAAGAAAAAGTCTTGTTGGATACCATGGCTACTTTAATTCATTGAGTAATCTAATGAAAGATGATAGCTGATTTTAAGTACAGCGGACCCTTTCTGAATAAACTGTTTTTTATTTAGAGAGGGTCAACAGAACAACAGGAATTAAATGTTATGTTAATCTTGGTGGAAGGGCCGGATTGCCGCGTGGAAACGCTTCGGCTTTCCACTCTGGAGGACCGAGGTTCGAGTCTCGGGTCCCACCCTTTGAAAATATTTATCATGGGTCCGGACCCGGCCCATCGATTCCCGTCCTCCACAATCCGATTGACCCCTCCGCACGGTTAGGCATCCTGTGGAAGGGCTTGTTTCGCCCTCCACATAGAATTCTTACTGAGTAGAAAGTGGCATTAAAAAAAACGAAAAAAATCTTGGTGGACGTGCAGTAGCAGATCCACAAGGAAACAAGAGGACTATCCTCTTCAAACTTTTTGAGAAAACATTTAACATATATACTCGTAAATTTAAAATACTATATAGAATGATGGAATCGCTGTCAGATATAATAATTACAATGTAAATGGAGAGAGATAAATGAATAAATAATTTACATTCCGTGTTTCATCTGGCCCAAATTTTATTTTGATTTGTAGTTGGCTTAGTGCCATATATTATTTCAACAATAGTCCTCTTGTCTCGCTGTGGATCTGCTACTGCTGTATGCTTCACTTCCACCAGGATTGACCAACCTGGTTATTTTATCTGTTCTACAATAAATAGATTTTTTTAAACGATAATTATAATTGATCTTCAGGCGTATTTCAGAATTCGTCATAGTTCAATAAAATTTTTCAAGTTGTAAATAATACAATTTACATTAAAAACGTCTTTCTTTAACACTAGCAAGAGCTATACTTTGTATACCTTTGGGGAAATAGTGTTATTCACAAACGCCTATCTTGAACCGATTATATTGTCCAACAATAAGCATGAGACAATAACAAAGTTGCTTATTAACACTAAAAATTTCTGGCTAGCAAACCACCATTTCCATTACCATTTTCTAATTTCCTAAATTAGAAAATGAATAAATTCATACTGATATATGAAAAATATTACCATGCAGAATGTGCATTGGATGTTCATTCAAAGTTCTAATATATTAGAAATTACGCGTATGTAAAACGATATAAGATAAATAACGATATGTCCATTTGCTTTAATACAGTAGATTAAAAATATTTCACAATCTCTTCTGAAACAAAGAATGGCTGTTTTTTACAAAAATATTCAAAATTTTATGAACGCCTAAAATAGAAAATTTTGAAGGGATGACGTACTAAAAATAACGTTTCTTTAACCAAACTATCGTAATCTAAATATTAATAACAAGAGACATATTTTAAAAAATCAGAAAGTCAACTGAATGAATTTTAAAAATTCTCATTAACTAAACACGACAAAAATTCTTTAATTGGAATTCCATTGCTTATCAAATATTTATTAATCCTTCGTTTTCATGCAAAATTCCTCTAATGAGAACGGAACTATAAACTCTATTCTTTATTACTGTATTTCTAATGTTTTAATATGAAAAAATATGTGAAAAGAGGAGATCAGTTATTTCACTATTTTAAGATTGATCACGAATCATTTTTAATTTTCTTTCCTTAATTTTAAGTTTAAAATTAAATTAAAACAGAGTTATAATTCTCTTTTAATCCCGATCCAAAATTTCATTAAATCATAAATTTTTTTTATCATAAAATTCCCAACGAAAGCTTCTTCCATTTAAGTAGAAAGAAAGTATGTCAACCTTTCGATTCACCAACGAGTTACTTCGTATAAAATCATAAAAAAAAAAAAAAAAGAAAATATATACGTATCATTGAAAATGCCGAGAAAGGAACAAAATAATTTCTTCTACTTAATAGACATCACTAAGATAAAGTAGAAAATCGTTAAAAAACTTAACCATTCACCACCGGTCGTCCTTGTGTAGTTGTTTCCTCCGAACCAGTATACAGACTATGATTAAGTGAGGCCTTAAGAAGGGCTTTTCCCCACTCCTCGTAAAACAGCACTTTTCACCTGTTCATCTCCAATTACTTTCTTACCAACCAACCCGACCATACTTTTTCTATTATCTATAACCATATATTATGTAAGAATATTTAATTAGACTATTACTCTCTATAAGGATTATGGATTATATAGAGATTTTTACTTTTTTTTTTTTTTTCTAGTTTGTCTTTAGAAGAAAGGACAAACTTACTTCATTCCATTAACAAATAACATTCCCGATTGGTTTTATTTTTTCGTTCAAACATCGCTTAGAGCTACCATTCAGTTCATCAAAGATTAATGAATATGCAGCAGTAGCTAGAAGAAAAAAAAAATAATAATAGTTTTTTTTTTCCCCTTCTCCTAACCGATTGGATGAGAAATATTTCTCTCTTCGAATGTTTAGTTTAGGAAAAAAAATCTGTAATTTCTTACTGGAAAAAAAAAATATCGAATAAAAAGTTTGATTCGACTGCTAAGGGAGGAATATATATATATATATTATATATGGGAAATACATTTTGCAAAACTTTCCCTTTATACTATATTAAAGTTTTTGCTTCGAAAGAAATTCTTGCAGAAAGTTTCGCTAAGTGAGCAAGATTTAATCTAAAATTCCAATTCGTATTGACCAATTGACCTGTCCAAATAAAATTTTTTCCACTTACGGAATATATTTTTCCCTAAATTTGTCAGAATGATCTATGTTTTCTTGTCCACTAAGAAAAAGTTAAAAATATTTTGTTCCGTCTCTACCATGGTCTCTATTCATAATGGAATAAAGCAGCCGTTTCACAGAAATGCATAAATTTAGAAACACGTATTGCTAAGGAAGAGATCTTCATTAACATCAAGCTAATGTGCATGCAAATTTGTCAGAATAATCTATGTTTTCTTGTCCGCTAAGCAAAAGTTAAAAATATTTTGTTCCGTCTCTACCATGGTCTCTATTCATAATAGAATAAAGCAGCCGTTTCACAGAAATACATAAATTTAGAAACACGTATTGTTAAGGAAGAGATCTTCATTAAAATGGAGCTAATGTGCATGCAAATTTGCCAGAATAATCTGTTTTCTTGTCCACTAAGAAAAAGTTAAAAATATTTTGTTCCGTCTCTACCATGGTCTCTGTTCATAATGGAATAAAGCAGCCGTTTCGCAGAAATGCATAAATTTAGAAACACGTATTGCTAAGGAAGAGATCTTCATTAAAATCGAGCCAGTTATTGAATGTGCATGCAAATTTAAGAGAAACTATGCAAATTTGTTGTCAAATTTATTAATTAAAGCATATATCACAATTGAAGTACGATAATCGATAATAATAACAACTCATAACTGCACAGAATATTTAAAATTGCTAAGTGATATAGAAAAATTCTATTTTTCGAATATTTTTTTACCTGTAAAGTAAGCTCGAACGAATATATATTCTCTCGATAATAATTTGCATAATTTTTTTTTTTATCTATCTGTAGTGGACATGCATGAAGCAGCATCCAATAGCTTTCAAAACCTATTTTTAAAGGAAAGAATGCTAATTTATCTTACATTTTCTCTCTACTTTTTTCGTAAACGAAAAATTCTTTTAAATTTTTAAAATTAATTTAAAATTTTCGGTCGAATTTTTTTATGTAATACGTACTTAATATAATTTTTTCTTTCCCTAAAGTATAACTTATAAAATGGAATAAATTAAAGTATGCAAAGAAAAATTACGCAAATCTTTAAATAACTTAAGTCATAATTAACTTTTTTTTTCCAATTAAAGAACTTTTTATTTCCTTTTTTGGTATCTGACTTTTTTCGAAGCGAAAATTTTCAGTTTTTCCTAATTTTCTCGAAAGAAAAGTATTTTTATTCAGGTTAAGACACTTGTACTTAATGGAGCCTGACAAGTTTCATCATTAATTTTTCCTTAAATTTGTTAACCAGACATTGATAGAGTTGTAGATTTTTTGTCAGTTCCAACTTGACAACCGAATGTCAAATTTTCAAGGTTAAGATAAAAGAAGGAAAAAAAAAAAAAAACGTAAGGCAGAGGGTGGCAATGTTAATTTGACATGATGTCAGGTCTGCTTCAGACACCTGGCTCTGGGAGGGAATAAAGAACGTGACAGGTAAATTAGAAGGACGGCATTAAGCATCACGTCTATAGTTGATTGCCAGTTGGTTGGGCTAAATGACCTTTGAACCGCGTGCCTCTCGGCCTGATATTCCTAGACATTTGTCTGCTTTTAATAGTCGCACTTATGCACATAAAACGTTGCTTTTTTTTCCATTTTATTCTCTTAAAGAATAAAGAATTAAGATATATATATAGAAAAATGCTCTTAAGATTTTATATAATGTGAATTTTTCTTACATATAGGTAAGTAAATCTACACTCGTGCAATTGTTAAATCATTCTTTGCTTTTAACTTCTTCTTTAATTGCCATTTTTAGCCTCTCATCCGTGATAATTTTTAAATTTTCCAAGTTATTTATTCTCACATTACGTAAAATTCCACAATTTAGTATTATTTTTTTCTTAAATTTTACACTTAAATGTAACAAAATTATATCGGATACTTTGTTGTTTAATAATTCATAATATCATTCAATGCAGAATATTAAAACGAGAGAGATAGTCAAGAGAGACAAGTGCGATATATACTACTGTATATGCATATGCAGATTAGATATTAATATAGCACGTCGTCAAAGGATATTTTGTATTAGTCACACACAACAAACCTCCGAAAACGTCATTCCTGTTCAAAATGGTTAAACTGCTTGACATTATTGTTCTCTAGGCTTTGCTTGGCCGAAAATCCTGCCTTGCCAGAATAGATGAGTAAGTCAATGTTTCCTGTCATATCCCACCGAGTTATTGGTAGAAGTAGCGTGTTTCATTAATTCCCCAATATCTCATTGATCATCTGTGCATAATCCTGATCCATTAATCACGTGACAGCGTCACGTGACATCTGACGCCTTGTTCTCCACTGGATGACATGCTATATTAACTCTTTCCCCCGCATCGATATAATCTTTTGTTCCTCCAGTGATTCAGAGATTAGATTTTTATCTTTAAAACATCGATAAGCTAATTTATTAGCCTAGGCCAACCGATATTCGACAGGGAGGATAAAACGTATAGAACTAATCAAGATTTCCAGAATTAAACTTACATGTTAAACCGTACTGCTGGATGCGCAATCTCTACTAATTTGACAATGGGCAACATTAATACGACACGATGCTTCCAGATCACGAATTGCATCACAGTAATCCGTGCGGTGATATGAGGATAAACAGATTACAAAAATATAACCTAAATCTCTTAGACAAGATGTTAGATTGTTGTGGAATTAACGAAGTTAATAAAAAAAATAGATCTATAAATATAAACAATACGGCCAACTACATGGAAGTTTATAAAGTTTGAACAGGTCGAAGTGAAGGGTGCGATATCAACCACTAACGAGAAGAAACGTTCCCTTCAAACGGATCTTCCTGGCATATTTTTGTAAGAGAAGAACCTTTTTAATTCTTTTATCTGTTCATTGAACCAGGAGAAAAATATCAGTTCTAAACGTAACGCATTTCAGCATTTAATTGGCTGACAGCTGGCTGCACTGCTTTTATTAACAATCGTTCAAAGACCGGTTCGTCTTGAACCAGACTTTCTCCACCCATATCTGCTTTACCTGGAATCTTTGTGTCGGTGCATGCACTCTGACCCTACTGCGCTTGCTCAGTCCGGCTCCTTTCCCTCATTTCACCCATCAAGCACTAGCTAGACAAACAGGTCTTTCCTCACAAATAAATTCTATCTCCTGGCACATTTCTACCAGAGGAAGAAAGCTTTAAATATTAGATAAATTTTGAATTTCTATACTATACAAGAAGCTTGCGATAACAGGTATACAGAATCAAAATTTGTTACGTGCGCTTCTCGACGTTGCATAATTAGTTAATTGCACGTTTGCAGTGACGAGCCGTAATATCTACTTACCGAAGCGTGATTTACATGGCAAGAATTAACAACTTTAAACTTCTCAGCTTAACAATCTTCGCATTTATAAATTATATATATATATGTACTAGACATTACCTGTTCGCATAAATGAGCATAAATCTTGTGATTTAATCTTATAACCTTGAAATACCATTAGAAAAACTCTTACATAATATAAAAAAAATCTTTGAATGGCGGCCATTATTAAGTTATAGCGCCCCCTTCGAATTTTGCTTTTTTTAGAAGAATTACAATTTTAATTTAATTTTTTTTTTTAATTTTTAAATTATAAATGACGACGAAAAGTTTCGGCTGTCGTAGAAATCCAAGGATTAGATCTTTCTAATGATATCCTACTTATAGGAATTGGTATAGTGGTTCGATTGCATAAGAGCCACAACCGACCAGCCAGCCATGTTTCCCTATTAATATACATATATGACACTAAACAGTAGAACTAACACGCCGAAAAGCTACTTTATCCCCAATCGAAGTTTCAATTACGCCATCTTTAATTAATCACCGCATACAGCAGAGAGAGAGAGAGGAACAAAACATTGGTAACTGAAGAAAAAAAATTATTTAAACGAGATTTTGTTGCAGGTCTAATTTTTAACAAAACAAATTTCTTCCAGCCGAAATAGAATTCGTTGGAGCGTGTGTAATGCACTAACTAAACTGTAACTCACCAAATTGGATTAGGCGCAAACCTTTTCACTTTATAAAAGCATAATTTACCTTTTTTTTAATTTTGTTGCCTCATATTTCTTTGGTTAACAGAAAATTTCCACAAGAAAAGAGAGCATCCATTTTGGCAAACGTCGACCGAATGTTAACTATGTCTACTTAAACGACTTCTATTGTTTACTCGGCCAGGTCTTACTTTAATTACAATTTTTTTTTCTTCTTTTTTTTTTTATTATATTCTCGAGTGATGAATAGAGTGACCCTATGAAGACTTTGGAAAGAGAAACCGGGATTAGAATTACAATAAAGTAGTGTGACTAGGTGGGAAGACGTGCAGCGAATGATAGCCAGTGGTCAATGCCCTTTAAAACACATACAAGGATTACCAATTAACCAATCCTGTTAATCAATCACAATATTCGATTTTCTTTCCTTCGTGGGTGGATGATGATGACCAAGAATCTCGCGAGACCTGCCTAACACCGACAATACATTACAATTGAGTTGTTTATAAGATATTCCTCTTTTCTGTCAATCACGACTGCATTTTGCTACTTATTATGGTCCCAATGGGACCGTTGATGCATAACGTAGAGTATACAAAGTTAAACATCCTTCGCATGGATGACCTTCAGGAAGATGACGTCTCGCTTCTGTGTTTAATATCCTAATAATACGTTACAAAAGTCCCTAGTGGGCTTATGGATGCGATGTTTCTCATTCACTAAGCTTTGAATATTTAGCGAGCTTAATGGAAATCGCAAACACAATTCTTCGCATAGATAATTTTAATACTCTCTTTTTTATTCGCGCTAGCCATTTCAATTTATTATTTTTATACGTAAAATAACTTAAAAATAGCCATTTTTGTCAGTTATTACACCATAACGTTTATTACGAATTTTCTATCAATTTAACACGTTTATCGCGCGAATAATCGCTCGGTATCGCTTCGCATTTAAGTTTCTTACTTTAAGATATTAGACGAATTAAACTTTCTTAATATCTATAATTGCTATGATTATACTGAGAAGTATAATTATCAAAACGAGCCAAAAGAAAAAGAAAAAGAAACGATGAGATATTTTAAGTAAACGGATCAAAAGTAAACTGATAATTAATTAATTGGTAAGCTTTTTGAAAGTGCGAGAAAAAAAAACAAGAAGAAAATCGCAAATCGCAAAATCTCAATCAGCGAGAAGATATCGATCGCAGATTGCATGGGTAAGGCAGTATGGGCTTGAAGAGTGGAAGAGAACACTCATACCATTTTATTGTTTGCAGAGGGTCCCTACTAATCGCGCTAAAACCGTGTTGTAATCAAAATGGATTTCAGAAATAATCCAAATTAATTGGTTGGAATGAAAGTCTCATCTAAGGAAGAATTTCAGAATTGTCCTTTCAGGTATTTCGAAGGAAGTTTATTTAGAGAAATTAGGTCACACCTGACTCCCTTTCTCCAGTTCACATTGATTTATTCAGCTTTGAGAGAAGATATTGCGTGCTTTAGCTACTTCAAAGCTTCTCTATAAACTTTATTCGAAATTTTCTGTCATAGCTAACAGTTACCGCATTAATCTCTCTCTCTCTCTCTCTCGCTCTCTCTCTCCTATCACGTGACTAATTAAATTTGGAATCTCAGATGTCGAAATTACGAACGAATATAATAAAAGAAAGAAAGATAATCTAGCAAAGCGCAATATATATTATTCGCGTTAATTATAACGGAATAATTCGAATTTATAACTCTCTAATCGCTAAATCGCCATACAAACAATCGAATTAATTATCGTGGAAAATCGAAAAGTTCTCTCTCTCTCTCTCTTCTTCTTTTTCTTTTTTTTTTTTTTCTTTCCTCAAAAACATCAGCAAAGTTTAAATGCCCATACTCGAATTTGTTTTGCTTTCGAAGAGATAAAAATTTCGGAAATTTTTCGATTAAAAAAACTTTTCTAATCTAAAATTTAATTCGTAAAAAAAAAAAAATAATAATAATAGCGAAAAAATAAAAAATAAAAAATTTCTATTTTATCGAATATTTTCATTTTTTTTTTAATTTTTTGGTGGCGGAGGCGAAACATAAATCAATAATTTTCTCCGATTAAATAAATATTAATTAAAATGTTTGACATCGATTACGTTCAGTCGAATGTTAATTAAAGAATAAACGCCCGAATAATTGTTGCAATTTTGCGATTGTATCGAAGAAGAAAAATTAAAACTTTTAAAAATGGCGAATTTTGCGGTTGTTTATATTTTATTTATTCCAAGTTAATTGAGTTTAAGCGTATATAAGATGTTGTTCGCGACGTAATTAAGAGAGAGAGAGAGAGAGATCTGTAAACTTCTTCCAGATGCCTAATAGAGATCGACCTCAAATCAGATCATCGGAACCCTCAATTTCCAAAGAGATATTGAGAGCGAAATCTAAAGAAGAAAAAAAATATTACATCCGTACTAATGGAATGGCAAATGGAAACAATAATTAAGATAGAGAATACAGCTCTCTGGAGAAATTTGCTCTCCATTACCTAAATACAACAGAAATGTTGTTAGTCAGTGTAAACAATCGAAGGATGATAAATATTTAAGCTCGCTTAACAAAACTCCCTCAAGACAAATGTTTAAACGGGAATCGAATCGAAGATTTACACCCGGTCAAAGAATTCTATAACGTGCTTAAATATGAATAATTCCACTTTGCTTTTTTCCCCCCTACGTGCACAGGTAAATATTATTTTATATTAAACTAGTTTTCACCAGAATTCTATCGATAGTCGATATCGCTCTTTTGATATCTGTTGACTAAGTACAGTTTTCAAGCGAGTTTGTTTACTAAAAGTTAAGCTTTCGCTAACGATGTCGTTTCTTAGTTTTATTAATAATTATCCACGCTTATTATAGAACAGCCAGCCATTCAATAGAAGACTGACGAGCCTAATCTATAATCTCATTTTCTAACAATATGCTCGTACTGACATTTTTCTCAACATTAGATGGTATCGTTTATCTTATACAGTATTTGTTTACAAGAAATAGTTTATTTAATGGATCGAATGATACTAGTGACTGTTATCAGTGAGAATATGATTCGTTGCAAAATATTCCTCTCAGCTTATTCTACCCACACACACACACACACTCCCAACGGAATAAGTTATGTTGCAAGTAAAATTCCACTAGAAGTTTTAATCTTTCGAGTGTTGCAACTTATCCATCCATCATGGCCACTTATTATCCATATTTATATTATCCAATTCGCATTCTAAAGTTGATGTATATCGAATTTGTATTTTTGTAATTCGAGAATATGATATACAGTTCATAACCGTGCTGTCTGGAAAGTTTAATCATTCAATAGTGGGCGATGATAATCATAGGCATGTGGGGATTGTCGAGTGTTACTTTGCAATGTTAATAAGCGCGCATTACATCTATTCTTATTGTAGATTAAATGAGGGATGCACCTATTTTTTAAGTGACTTTATGTAATTTTAAAACATTTTTCCTGCGATCGACTTTTATTGTCATCGCCATCGATCGGTTGGCGATTTCTATAGACTATCGTCTTGCAAACTTTTTGGTCGCGTATCGCCATAAAACCAATCTTGTATGTCATTCGATAAATGCTAAACTCTCATCTCATATATCATCTGCGACATTACGGGATTTCTCTTACGTGCCATTAAGAGATTTACGTTTATAAGTCTAGATAGTTTTTGTTCATGAGAACGGGTACGGTCTATCTAAGACAGATTATGCGTCTTCCTCATCCTAGTACTAGTATGCTTATCAGACAAAAAAATTTTCCAATAAAAACCGCATAAGCTTAAGATCATCAACAAACATCCAACGAAACGTTATACTGTATAAGGAAAAACAAAATAAATAAAAAAAAATTCAAACTCGCATCAAAACAGTCGCGATTCAAGTTCTAAGCCGATACTAAGCTGGAAGATCCTAATGCGATTATTATAAACACACGAGAGAAAAACAAATAGTAAGCCACCATATTTATTTTTCTTTCAAAAATGACAGTTTGATGGCTTATACTTAATAAAAACAGTTAAATGTAACGATTTTATAACGTTTTTTTTTTTTTTTTTATTTGTCATAAATGCCAATGACGTAAAGAAAATGCCAGACAAATTTCTCAAACGATAAACCGACCGTGAACAATAAATTATACTAAAACAAGAATTAACACAGAAAAATAGCTTAGATAATCTCATTTATAAAGAAATTACGTCCAACCTCATTTTGGACAATGAGTTGTTCGGAGCGTAAAGAGCAAAAAAATATAGAAAAAGGTGCAGCTCGTGGCTAAAACTTGACCCTTGAAGTAATAAGTTATTTTAAAACTCTAAAGGTTGCCACAGGTCATTTTCTTTTTTGCCATTTTTTTTTTTTTTTTACTTTTACACCGAAGAAATTTATTAATTAAAGTTTCAATAACACATTTTGCAGGCATTGTTATCATTCATAAAATATAGAATTGAATGCGGTATCAATTTATTAATCTCTAACAAAAAAAAAAAAAATTTAAAATAAAATTATATTTTCATTAAATATCTTCTCGTGATAAATAAATTTATCACTCCAAATTGATTTTAATTTCCGCTAAATCGTTATTTATGACTCGCTGACCATATTCAGCTTTTAAGCACTTCGAGCAGTCAAATAACTCACACTTGGTTATTTTTTTTTTATTTATTTTTGTAAGAAATATTAAATCATCTTTAATAAATTGATTTATTAACTAATTAGCTCCTTAAGTATTATGTATATATAATATTTTTATTCGAGCGCGATTAATGTTTGCACCATCTTTCTGTATGCTCGCATATGAAACAGAAAATTCATCTTATTAAACTTACTTCTCTTGAAAAAAAATAAATAAATAAAATAAGCTATGAAATGTATAAAAAGAAACTTCTGTATGATTCAGTCAATGTCAAAAAAAGTTTACATATTTTTTTAACGGCTGATAAAATACCAACTAAGGCAGTTGCTGCTATTTAAACGAAATAGGGAAAAAAGGAGGAAAATTTACATATTTTAAAGACTGTAAAATAGAAACTAAGTTAGGCAATTGCAGCTATTTAAACGAAATAGGGAAAAAGGGGAAAGTTTACATATTTTAAAGACTAAAATAGCAATTAAGTTAGGCAGTTGCAATTATTTAAACGAAATAGGGAAAAAAGGGGGAAAATTTACATATTTTAGAGACTGTAAAATAGCAACTAAGTTAGGCAATTGCAGCTATTTAAACGAAATAGGGGAAGAGGAGGAAAATTTACATATTTTTGAGACTAAAATAGCAATTAAGTTAGGCAACTGAAGTTATTTAAACGAAATAGGGGAAAAGGGGGGAAATTTACATATTTTAAAGACTGTAAAATAGCAACTAAGTTAGGCAATTGCAGCTATTTAAACGAAATAGGGGAAAAAGGGGGAAGTTTATATATTTTAGAGACTAAAATAGCAACCAAGTTAGGCAATTGCAGCTATT
>WUQG02348693.1:0-18471 GCA_011317285.2 Androctonus mauritanicus | reverse complement strand
TAAACATATTTCAATGCTATAAATTGGCGTTACCACTTCCCAGGACGAGGACCTAGGGGATGGATTTTGGGAAGCAAGTGTTTGGGTTATGTAATTATGTTATCTAATGTGAGTGTGCATGTTTATATTGATAATTGAATGCGAAGAAAGAATTGTTGTAATTCAGTTGTGTGTGTTTTCGTGTTGAGTGCTGTTATGTTTCATGTTGTTATGAAGTAGAATATATGAATATATAAAAATATAATAAATTTATTCTATAATTAATATAATATTTATTATTATAAATATTATCCTAATTTATATCTTAAACTATGTTTATTGTATACCTACGATTTTAAATTTTGATACTTATCTGAGTGAAGATATATCACTGATGCTTTAATATGAACGAATCATTCTTCTAATATAACTTTTCTGTTTATGAAATATTTTTAATTAAGTATTATTTTAAAATTTCAAATTTACGATATGTTTAAAAATTTATTTTCATTTTTAAAAATTTTCATACTTTAAGTTGATATTATAATTCCACTAATATATACATTATATCATAAAACTATAATATATATGTATATTATAGTTTTCATGATGAAGATTCTAAATTATTTTTAATATTAAAATTTCCTGATGATAGAAAGTTTAAGCCTGTGTACATTTTAATGTTGAAGTTTTCCACCTTTCAAACTCTAATTAATTATTTTTCTTTTAATTATTAATTATTCTTAATGATATTTCTTATGAAAACATTGTACCTGTAATTTTAAATTTTTACGAATCTGGAATAGTAAATATTAAATTCATTTTAAAATTAGAAAAATTTTAAAATTAAGTCTTTTGTTATCGTTAAAAAAAATCTTACCTGCAACAATAAATCCATAATTTTGAAAATTTGAAGCATTTTAATTTCCGTTCTTGTAAAGCGTAAATAGTTCGTTTCATTTTATGGTCCTAATTTAGATAATATTTTTAACTGTGAAAAAAAAACACTTTCACGAATTTCGAAAGCTGAAATCTACTTACATTTCAAAATTATATCAATAATTTTTTCTTTGAAACATGAATTTTCGTTCTGATTCCAAGAAAATAATTTTTTGTGAAAAAATCGTTATTTCTAGCATTAAGTTTCAAAGAAATTATCCTTTTAACAATTGAAATTTTCTTTTCTAATAAAAATTAGCAATTTTCGATTGAAAAGTTATTTATCGTTAATTTTATAAAACCTTACTTACATGTTCAAATTCTAAAATTTCGAAAAATTAAAGTTATGTATTAAATACTTCGAAATTTAAGTTTTTTTTATCCGAAATCCGTGTTTTCTAATTAAGTTGTTAATTATTTTTAATATGAAAATACCGTAAATATTCCAGTATTGTATTTCCTCGAATCTGGAAAAATCAAACTTATCTTTCTGATTTTGGAGCTTCAAAGAAGAAAAGCTGAAGTTTTCTTCTTTGAAGCTCTAATTTTCTTTATTTAATTTATCAACCTACATTTAATATAAAAACACTTATTATGTAATATAATAGCTTCTTGAATTTTAATTCTCACTTACGGTACTTCATTCCTCGAATCCATACTTACATCCTTTTTAATAACATGAATATTTTTAATTATATTTATTAAATATAATTAACATGAAGTTAATTATATTTAATAAATCTTAATTCTTTTCTTATGAGAGAAAACTATACTAGTGAACTTCTATAGCTTTACAAACTTCAATTACCTCACTTTGTTAAAACCGAGTTTATCTTTTTGAAATAATGTTTGTTTACGTGTTTATTATTCTTATTATAAAATTTTTTTGTAGTATCAAAATTCCACTTTTCTGAAAAATTTAAACTTACCTGTATAATAAAATTCACATTTTTCTTTTTCTGAACTCCAATAATGTTCTTTTTAAAATTATAAGTATTATAATTGTAAAAAAACATCTTACTCGCAAATTATACTCGAATTAATAATAATAAATTTTAATTCAAAATAATATAATAATTTTAATTTTAATTTTTAAACCAGCTTGCATTTAAAAATTAAAATGTTTCTCTTTCATTATAAATTACCTTTTTTATTAATGTTTAATCATTTTGTAATGAAAATCTTTAAATGTTTTTATTCCATTCCACGAATTATATAAGTTCAATTCTATCTCCATTTTAACAGAAAGTTTTCTTCTTTAAAGGTTGTTTCCAATATATAATTCCTGCAATATTAAAATATGAACAACCTCTAAAGTTTCAAATTACTTGCTTTTTAATATTGGCTATAGTAATTTTCTCGTTTTCAGCTCGAATAATCGTTCTCCATATAAAATCTGGATCGTGTTCATTGTGGAAAATCTTAACTATAATATTAAATTTCCATGAATTAGGAAAGTTCAAATTTGCTGCCTAATAAAATTATATATTTTTCTTGCAGTCTCGAATTATTTCTTTTATAAACCGTCCAAACTATTGTTGTTATGAAACTATTATTATTTATAATAATATTCCCTGTTATATCAAACTTGGTTGAATATAATCAAAATACAAGCTTAAATTATATTTTAAAATTGAATTTGTCTTTTCCAGAATTTTGAAAGTTGAAATCTACTTGCATTCTAAAACTAATTTTTTTCTTCTTTGAAATAATCATTTTCCTTCCGATTCCAAAAACATTACATTTTTATTGTGAAAAACTTTATTTCTAATATTAAGATTCCAAGAATTCATCCTTTTCTAAACTGAAATTTTCTTATTTCAATCCAAAATTGTTATTTTTTATTGATTCATATTTATTGTTAATTCGATAAAATTTACCTACCATATTAAAATTCTAGGATTTCAAAAAATTAAAGTTATGCATTTCAAAATTGAAGTTTCTGTTGTCCGGAATCCAATCGTTTCCTAATTAAGTTGCTAACTAATTTTACTATAAAAATATCTTAAATATTTAAATATTGTATTACCTGGAATCTGGAAAATTCAAAATTATCTTTCTGATTGGAGCTTCAAAGAACAAATGCTGAAGTTTCCTTCTTTGAAGCTCCAATTTTCTCTATTTAATTTATTAATCTATATTTAATATAAAAATCCTTACTAGGTAAAATTAAAGTTTCTTGAATTTTAATGTAATTCTCACTTATCTACATACCTCTAAGTCTATACTTACCTCCATTTTAATAATTCTAATACTTTTTCTTTAAACCATAAATTAATTATATTTAAAATCTTAATCCTTTTCTTATGAGGAAAGAGAGACTGTATTAGTAATATTAAAATGCCATAATTCTATAAATTTCAATTACTTCATATTGTTAAAATTGAGTTTTCTTTTTTAAAATCATATTTCTTTCTTATGTGTTAATTATTCGTAGTATTCGTCTCTTTCTTGTTGTATCAAAATTCCACAGTTGCTGAAAAATTTAAACTTATGTGTATATTAAAACTGGCAATTTTTTCTTTCAACTCCAATAATGTTTTCTTTTTAAAATTATATTATTTTGAAAAAATCTTACTTGCAAATTACACTTGTCTTGAAAGTTTAAGATAGCTTCCGTTTAAGAACTGAAATTTTCTTCTTTCAATGAAAATTATACTTTTAGTTAATGTTTAACGAGTGTGTAATAAAAATCCTTAAATATAAAAATCCAGTTCCACGAATTTTGAAAGATCAATTCTATCCCCCATTTTGTTAGAGATTTTTTCTTCTTTGAAAATTGTTGTAATATGTATATCCTGCAATATTAATATTCGATCAATCTGTAAAGTTTTAACTAACTTTCCTTTTAAAATTGGATGTAATAATTTTCTCCTTTTCGGTTCGAATCATCGTTTATTATTGCCATAAATCTTAACTATTTTATTAAATTTCCATGAACCAGGAAAGTCCAAATTTTCTGCACAATAAATTTTTAATTTTTTTCTTTAAATCCCGAATTATTTCTTTTATGAATCTTCCGATCTGTTGTTATTGTGAAACAATAGCAATAGATCGGAATAATATTTATTATTTATAATAATAATATTTCCTACTATACCAAAATTCTATGAAAATTGTAAAAATACAAACTTACTGTATTTTAAAATTGAATTTGATTTTTTTTAAATCCAAATAGTCTTCTCTGTTTGGGGTTCTGATTATATTTGTTATGAAACAATGTTACTATTATAAAAATATTCCACAAAATCTGGAAATTGCTACTTGTATTTTAAAATGACTTTTTTCTTTGAAAGTTTAGTTATATTTTTTAAATACTAATCATTTTTAATATGATAAACCTTGCCTGTAATATTAAATTTTCACGTTAAATATCCTAGTCAGATGAAATTCCAGAGAGAATTTTTTCCATTACTCCATTTTATAATTAGATTTTTCTTCTTTGAAGCATAAATCTTCGTTTTCTATTTAAGATTTTAATTATTTATTGTAGAAAAGCTTCTATGCATCTGAAAAGTTTTAAATTTCTACGAAATATCAGAGTTATGTTACTTGCAGCTTAAACAGCGATATTTTTCAATTCCGAATGATTTCTTTTATTAAAGTCTGAATTATAGTTATTGAGAAATAATATTTCCAGTTTTATTATAATTTCTTGGATCTAGTAAAACACAAGCGTAATTATATTTTAATTTAAAAAAAATTTTTCTTCTTTGAAACTTGAAATATTTTTCCTTATTTAAATATCTCAATTATTTTTATTTTAAAAAATTCCTGATTGTAATTTTAAAATTACGCGAATCTAAAAACAAACCTATAACATGTTAAAAGTAGTGAGTTAAAATGTTTATTGAAGTATACATTATTTTCTCTTTTATATATATAAACTATTTTGAGTATAATATAAAAAATTAATAATAAAATTTCTTGTGTGGAAAAAAGCAATTCTACCTGTTTTTAAAATTCAATTCTTTTTCTTCTTTGGAAATTTTAACCAACTTTTTTATTAATTATTTTTATCTTGAAAATAAAATTTATATATATAATATTAAAATTCATGCAGTTATAATGCAATTATACGAATTTTTTGCATTATTTTCTGAAAAAAAGTATAGTTATTCATTAACTCTTCTCTGTAATTTTATGCCCTGTGTTTCTGAGAAACTTGTTCATATTGAAATCTTTAAAATTTTCCTCTTTTAAATCGAAATTTTGGAAATGTCTGATATTTTTGTTCTGAATGAATCTGAATTGCCTCTAAAATATATTATTAATGTAAAAAAAATCAGTCTTACTTGCTCTTCATTAAATTTCTTTAATGGACTTCAAATATCGAAAAATTCTTACATTGTTTATTACAATGAATTTTCTCTATGATTGCATTTTCTGTTATTTTTATTCATAACATTTTTTTTTTATTCTGAAAAAAATTTTTTTTCTACCATTAAGTTTCCACGAATTCATCTATTTGAAAATTGAAATTTGTTTGTTTCAATCCAAAATTCTTATTTTTTATTAAGTTTTATTTGTTGTTATTGTATAAACCTTATCTATCATATTAAAATTTTAGAATATCAAAAATTTAATGTTATGTACTTCAAAATTGAAGTTCCTCTTTTCGATACCGGATCATTTTCTAATATTAAGTTGCTATTTTTCCTATGAAAATACAGTAAATACTGTATTGTATTCCTAAGAATATAAAAGATTTAGGCTTATCTTTCTGATTGGAGCTTCAAAGAAGAAAAGATGAAGTTTTCTTCTTTGGAACTCCTATTTTTTCAATTTATTAATTATATTTAATGTAAAAATTCTTACTGCGTAATATTAAAGCACCTTGAATTTCAAAGCCGCTCTCATTTACTTGCATTCCTTCAAGTTCATACTTACCTCCATTTTAATAAAATTGATATTTTTTCTTTAAAACACAAATTAATTATATTAAAATCTTAATTATTTTTGATGAGAAAAAACTGCACTACTAGGATGATATTAAACTTCCAGAATTCTACAAACTTCACTTACCTCATATTATTAAAATTGAGTTTTTCTTTTTTGAAATGATATCTCTTTCTTATGTGATAACTATTCGTAGTATTAAAAAACATTCTTGTTGTGTCAAAATTCCACAGCTGCTGAAAAATTTAAACTTATGTGTATATTAAAATTGATATTTTCGTCTTTGAACTCTAACAATGTTATTATGTTTAAAATCATTATTATTGTGAAAAAATCTTACTTGCAAATTACAGCTATCTTAATAATTTAAGCCTGCTTCCATTTAAAAATTGAAATTTTCTTTTTTTCAATACAAATTGTCCTTCTTATTAATCTTTATATATTTTATAATGAAAATCTTTAAATGAAAAAATCGATTTCCACGAATATTGAAAGTTCAATCCTCTTTTCATTTTAATAGAGATTTTTCTTCTTTGAAGTTTGTTTCCAATATATAATTCCTGCAATATTAATATTTGATCAATCTGGAAAGTTTTCATGTTACTTGCCTTTTAAAATTGAAGTAGTAATTTTCTTCTTTTCGGCCCGAATCATCGTTCTTTATATAATATCTGGATTATTTTCATTGTGATAAATTTTAACTATAATATTAAAATTCCATGAATCAGATAAGTTCAAATTTGTTACATAATTAAAGTGTAATTTTTTTTCTTTAATTCCGAAATATTCGTTTCATAAACCGTTCGAACCATTGTTATTGTGAAACCATTATTGTTTATAATAATAATTTTTCTTGCTATACGAAAATTCTTAAAAATAGTAAAAATACAAAGTTACTGCATTTTAAAGTTGAATTTTTTAACCTAAATCGTCCTCTCTGTTTAAGATTTTAATTATTCTTGTTATAAAACAGTGATATTATTATAAGAATATTTCAAAATTCTGGAAAATTCGAAACTGCATTTCATAATGATTTTTTTTTCTTTGAAAGTTTAGTTATATATATATTTTAAAATACTAACCTTATTTACTATGATAAACCTTAAATCTAATATTAAATTTTCACGATGTATATCAAAGTTAGATGGAATTCCCGAAAGATTCTTTTCCATAACTCTACTTTATAATTAGATTTTTTCTTCTTTGATTCCTGAAATATTGATTCTTATTTAATGATCTCAAGTATTTTTACTTTGAAAAAATCGTTAGTTGTAATTTTAAAATTAGAGGACTCCGGATACAAAGCAACATTTTCAAACTAGCGTTTTAAAATGTTGATTGAAATTCATACCATTTTCTATTTTATATCTAAACTAATTTGAATATATTAAAATTTCAGTTGAATGAAAAATATCACTTCAACTTCTGTTTAAATTTTTTGTTCTTTGGAAACTTCAACGAACTTTTTTAATTAATTATTTTTATCCTGAAAAAAATTTATATTTATAATATTATAATTTATCTACTTATATGAATTATGAATTTTTTCATTATTTTTCTGAAAAAAAAATGTTTAGTTACCTTTAATTCCTAACTGTAATTTTATATCCCGGGTTTCTGAGAAACTTGTTCGTATTGGAATCTTCAAACTTTCCATCTTTTAAATCGAAATCTTCTTGTAATTATCTGCCGTTTTTGTTCTGAATTGCCTGAAAAATATATTATGATGTGGTAAATCTGAAAAAATTCTGTCTTATTTACTCTTCTTTAAATTTCTGTGATGCTCTTCACTTATTGAAAAGTTCTTAAATTGTTTTATTATAATGAATCTATGAGTATTTTGTATTGTTTCCTATTCATTGATGACCGAATAAACACAATTATATGACGGTCGTTTGACATCATATCATGAAAAAGTGCATTATAAAATTCAGTAATTCACGAAATTTTTGAATATTTTAATCAATTATCCATATACTTAATCAGTCCTGTGTTAACTGAGAATTTCTGGGGCTCAGTTTTCTTCTCTATGTACAGTATTTCGACGATCCTGTCAACTCTCATGTCATCATGGTCTTGTATGTTGATATATATTTGTGATGTCATTTATTTTCATATCATAGTGAAGTCATACATGGATGTCATTTTGATGCCTTAGTAATGAAGTAACATTGTAAATTTACAATGTCGTCATGTCGATGCGTCGTTGATGTTTTCTTTAGGATCCTGTACAATCCCAAAATTATTATCCTAACAATGATTTGATATCATACGTAGGCACATAGTCATCTTAGATTTACCATCCTTAACAGTACATATCACTTTTATAATTATATTCTTAATAATAGTCGTCCAGATGGTCTTGTAGTCAAGTATTGGCTTACCTCCTTGAAGATCTTCTAGATAGAAAGACAGGCATGAAATAACACAGAAAAAAAATATCGATATGTATATATATTTCATTTGATTCTACATATTTCTTGTATATTAAGAGGTAAATAGTTTGTTATCTACAACTACATGCAACTATTTTATTATACATTCTATGTTTATCTTTTTTTCTTCAATACTGTACTTCTTTTTGAAGTTCAAATATGATCATATCTTATGTTGTTTAATATAGAATACATTTCAAAAAGAATTATTACTTATAGAAAAACAACTATTAATCTTCAGGAAAGTCTTAACTTTTCGCAATGAATAAAATAGAATACATTTAAAATTTTAATATTTTCAATTAACAAAGTTAAAACTTTCATTACTAAAATTTATTTTTACAGGAAGCGATTTGATGCAATCTCGGGGACTCTGCATTCGAGTAATAATTATTGAATGGACACTTCCTATATCGATTCTCGTTACAAGTTACTGTGCATAGATGATGTCATTCGTAGCCTTTCCTGAGTACAAGAGGCATAATATTTTCTATCTTTTGAATATTTTATAATCCAATAGATACTATAAAGATGTAGTCTATTTCAAATTCGGTGATTAGTCTGAAGTAAAATAGCCTATATTGATATTTACAGAATCAAAGGCCGCTGATAAATCGAGGAATAACGCATAAGTTTTCTTATTTTCCATGTTCTTGTAAATACAGCTGGTAAAATCTAAAAGATTTGTGATCTTGGATTTACTTTTTAACACATAATGTTGAGCAAAGGAAATACTGTTTTTAGCCCAGCCCGATGGTATAAAAGTAGTTTTTAGAAGTTTAGCAGTTTTTCGAAAACTCGTAGCAGACAGTCAGTAATTGAAATAGGACGATACGATGAAAAGTCAGAAGGGTTTTTATGCTTTTTAAGGATCGGAATTAGCTTAGCTTTAATCCATTCGAGGTGGGCTATAACCAGCTTCTAATCTAAGTAGTAAACATTCGATTTCGCTCCAACGAAAATAAGCAATAATTTGTAAAAATACCTATACTTATAAATCAATGAACGCATTCGGCAATGATTTAGAACTGAACCTTTTCGATTTTATTCGTCTACAATTCATATTTTCACAATATCGAGTGGATTCTTTCTCAACACGAATGATATCAGCCATTTTTTCCAGATGAAGGCGGGAAATATCACTTGATTAGAGATGATGGGCATGACGTCATTTTTACGTAAACATTCTGGTCACAAGATATAGAACAGTTACCTCCCCTTTCATAGATTATTATAAATTAAAGAAATTGTTTTTTCTTAATTTTAAATAAATATTCTACTAATGAATTAAAATTTATTATTTAAAAGGATTATTTTTAATTATTTATACATATGATTAATATTAAAAACTAAATAAAATTATATATGAATATATAAAAAAGACACAAAAATTATACAATTTTATTATTTTATTTAAAAACTTTTTAAATTATATTGGATAGAGTACATGATAACCTAACGAAACAAACGATAACATTAATAGATATCAAAATTTCTAATAACATAGTATATAGTTAAGAAGGATGAATCATTTAAAATAAACTCGAAAGGAAGGAAGCAGATGTGTCTGGCATGGAATCCTCATTTAAATTACTTGAAAAATGCATCGTAAATCGATCATGGATCCAATAATTGGAAAATTGATGGAATTTACTCGGCCAATCTGCCTTTTTTCCATGTAATGAATATATTGTTGATAGTCAATGTTATTGTATATAGTGTTACTGTATATTGCTGTATTTCAGTTACTGTACATTAAAATTAAATTTCTCTTCATTTTCTTTCGAAGGAAAGTGTAAGAAAATATGCCTTTGTCTCATTTTGCTGACTTAAAATCTTTAATCTTTTATTAATTCAATCAAGCTATTGCTAGCCGCCTAATGGCAAAGTGAGGCAATCGAGAGTCTACTATATGAGGAAAATTGCTTAAATTGAAAAATAATCTACGGTTTTTTTATGAAATCTTTAATACATTCCAATTGAATTAATTAAATCTGTTATAAAATGATAAATTATTTAATTATTATAAATTTAATGTTAATAATGTTTTAATGTAATAGAAGCTGTTAATGTGTAAAAATTGATATCTCGTAATGCCGTATATAACAGTCAAAATAATTTTTCTTGAAAATAACACTCATATTATTAGGAAATATTCTAGGAATAAAATAGAGAAACAGTCATATCTCAAAATGTTACAATCTTTAATCTAATAAATTTCACTAATATTTCATTGTAATATTTGCTTTGATTAAAGAGTAAAGCTGTACAGCAAAAAGAAGCAAGCTTTTTAATCAGAAAATGAGTCTTTATTAACTTAGAAATAAAACTGGTTGGTCGTGAAAATTATATGACGTATTCCTTGTTACTGTGTGTAAAAACATAATCATATATATAAATTTATTGTATAAAATTAATTTTAAATAATAAATATTTATTAAAAATTAAAACAAAAAAAAAATAGTTTCATTTTTTTAAAATATCTATGAAAGGGGAGGTAACTGTTCTACATAACGTGACCAGAATGTTTACGTCAAAAATTGACGAAAAACTGACGTTATGCCAATCATCTCTAATCACATGACATTTCCCGCCTTCATCTGGAAAAAATGGCTGGCGTCATCCACGTTGAGAAAGAATCTACTCGATATTGTCGAAGTATAAATTGCAGTCGAATAAATTCGAAAAGGCTCAGTTCTGAATCATTGCAGAATGCGTTCATTGATTTATAAGTATTTTTACAAATAATTGCTTATTTTCGTTGAAATGAAATCAAACGTTAACAGCTTCCAAAAGTTAGTTCAGACCGCCGACACCAGATGCTGTATTATTATAAATTCTTTCTATTCCTGTATATTCTTTCAATTCTCATGAATTATTTCTAGTCTATTCTCTAATAAAGATAATCTATTATGTTAAACCGCTGACAGCGAATTTTAATATTCTGAATTTGATAGCTCGTCCCGAAAAGACTACGATAGAAGACTGTTTTTATTGTTCAATGATAAGATCGAAACAGATACCAGAAGCAACGATATTACTCAATCATCGCGTATGTGCGGATCATGGGCTTTATCGGCCGGAGTTGAGTCGTAGCTGTACGGAAATCCTCTATTGAAATTACTCCAACAACAGAATTAATAGGAGTCAATCTTCTAACTGCTTCTCCGGAAGAATTATCAAAAATCTTGGCATTAATTAGAACTCTAAATTGTGAAATGAGTTAAAAATTGAAAAATTTCAATATAGAAATAATTAACATAATTTATATTTTGATAAAAATTAATATTTTCAGGTGTGGATAACAGTGCTTTTCACACCATTAATAGCTATTATAGCATTCTATAAAGTATTTTTTCGGAAGCACAGCTATAATATTAAAAAATACCACATCTTTCAAATATATTTTGAGCAATATTGGAAATTTTCATGAATCAAAGTTAGAAACAAAGTCAAAATATTTAAAAATAATAAAAACGGTATATATAGTTTATTTTTTATTAATTTCTTTTATTATATTACAAAAATTTTCTTCAAATTTGTCCATTCAAGTGCTAATTGAACAAACTTCATTGTTTCTGATCCAACGGTATCTATGCTTCTCCTGTTGACGTCTACTCTATTCTATATCTTGGATAAAATACAGACAGTATGACCACAGCATCAGTTTACAAACAGAAATTACCAGAGCCCCTTCAGCCGCCAATTAATAAATATATTTCAATGCTATAAATTGGCGTTACCACTTCCCAGGACGAGGACCCAGGGGATGGATTTTGGGAAGCAAGTGTTTGGGTTATGTAATTATGTTATCTAGTGTGCTTGTGCATATTGATATCTGGGTGCGAAGAAAGAATTGTTGTAATTCAGTTATGTGTGTTTTCGTGTCGAGTGTTGTTATGTTTCATGTTGTTATGACCGTAATATGAATATATAAAAATATAATATATTTATTCTATAACTAATATAATGTTTATTATTATAAATATTACCTTAATCTGTATCTTAAACTATGTTTATTATATACCTACGATTTTAAATTTTGATACTTATCTGAGTGAAGATACATCACTGATGCTTTAATTTGAACGAATCATTCTTCAAATATAACTATTATGTTTATGAAATATTCTTAATTAAATATTATTTTAAAATTCCATATTTACGATACATTTAAAAATTTATTTTGGTTTTTAAAAATTTTTCATACTTTAAGTCGTTATTATAATTCCACTTAATATATATCTTATAATTTTCATGATGAAGATTCTAAATTATTTTTAATATTAAAAACTCCTGATGATAGAAAGTTTAAACCTGTGTGCATTTTAATATTGAAGTTTCCCATCTTTGAAAATCTAATTAATTATTTTTCTTTTAATTATTAATTATTCTTAATAATGTTTCTTATAAAAACATTGTACCTGTAACTTTAAATTTCCACGAATCTGGAAAAGTAAATGTTACCTTCGTTTTAAAATTCGAAATACTTTCACGAATTTCGAAAGTTGAAATCTACTTACATTTCAAAATTATAATTTTTTTTTCTTTGAAACATGAATTTTCGTTCTGATCCTAAGAATATAAATTTTTTGTGAAAAAAATCGGTATTTCTAACGTTAAGTTTCCAAGAATTTATCCTTTTCAAAATTGGAATTTTCTCTTTTAATAAAAATAGCAATTTTCGATTGAAGACTTATTTATCATTAATTCTGTAAAACCTTACTTACATGTTCAAATTCTAGAATTTCGGAAAAATAAAGTTATGTACTTCAAAATTTAAGTTTCTTTCGTCCACAATCCGTGTTTTCTGATGAAGTTGTTAATTATTTTTAGTATGAAAATACCGTAAATACTCCAGTATTGTATTTCCTCGAATCTGGAAAAATCAAACTTATCTTTCTGATTTTGGAGCTTCAAAGAAGAAAAACTGAAGTTTTCTTCTTTGAAGCTTTAATTTTCTAATATAAAAACCCTTGCTATGTAATATAATAGCTTCTTGAATTTTAATTCTCACTTATTTCATTCCTCGAGTTCATACTTACCTCCTTTTTAATAACATAAATATTTTTTCTTAAAAACATAAGTTAATTATATTTAATAAATCTTAATTCTTTTCTTATGAGAGAAAACTGTAGGCCTACTAGTAAAATTCTAGAGCTTTACAAACTTTAATTACATCACTTTTTTAAAATTGAATTTATCGTTTTTTGAAATGATGTTTCTTTCTTATGTGTTTATAATTCTTATTATAAAATTTTTTTGTAATATCAAACTTCAATGTTTCTGAAAAATTTAAACTTATGTCTATATTAAAATTCACATTTTCTTTTTCGAACTCCAATAATGTTCTTTTTAAAATTATAACTATTATAATTGTAAAAAAAAATCTTACTTGCAAATTATATTCGAATTAATAATAATAAATTTTAATTGAAAATTAATAACTTTTTTATAATTTTAATTTTAGTTTTTAAACCTGCTTGCGTTTAAAAATTAAAATGTTTCTCTTTCATTATAAATTACCTTTTTTATTAATCTTTAATCATTTTGTAACGAAAATCCTTAAACATAAAAATCCAATTCCACGAGTTATAAAAGTTCAGTTCTATCCCCGTTTTAATAGAGAATTTTTCTTCTTTTGAAGGTTGTCTCCAATATATAATTCCTGCAATATTAATATTCGAACAATCTGGAAAGTTTTAAGTTACTTGCCTTTTAAAATTGGATGTAGTAATTTTCTCGTTTTCAGCTCGAATCTTCGTTCTTCAAATAAGATCAGAATTATTTTCATCATATTGCATTATATTTTCATAAAATCTTAGCTATTTTATGAAATTACCATGAATCAGTAAAGTCCAAATTTTCTGCATAATAAATTTTTAATTTTTTCTTTAAATCTCGAATTATTCCGTTTATAAATCTCCCGAACAATTGTTAGTGTGAAACTATTATTATTTATAATAATAATATCTCTTACTATATCAAAATTCTATGAAAATTGTAAAAATACAAACTTACTGTATTTTAAATTTGAATTTGTCTTTTTTAACTCCAAATCGTCTCTTCTGTTTGAAGTTCTGATTATATTTGTCATGAAACAATGTTACTACTATAAGAATATTCATAAAACCTGGAAAATTCCCAACTTGCATTTTAAAATGACTTTTTTCTTTGAAAGTTTAGTTATATTTTTAAAATACTAATCATTTTTAATATGATAAATCTTGCCTGTAATATTAAATTTCCACATTAAATATCCAAATGAGATGAAACACTAGAAAGATTCTTTTCCCTAACTCCATGTTTTAATTGGATTTTTCTCCTAAAAAGCTGAAATCCTCGTTTTCTATTTAAGATTTTAGTTACTTATTGTAGAAAAACTTCTGTGCATCTGAAAAGTTTTAAATTTCCATGAAACATCAGAGTTGTCTTACTTGCAGCATAAAAAGCGATATTTTCAATTCCGAATGATTTCTTTTATTAAAGTCTGAATTATTGCTATTGAGAAATAATATTTCCAATTTTATTATAATTTCTTGGATCTAGTAAAACACAAGCGTAATTATATTTTAATTTAAAACAAAATTTTTCTTCTTTGAAACTTGAAATATTTTTCCTTATTTAAATATCTCAATTATTTTTACTTTAAAAAATTCCTGATTGTAATTTTAAAATTACACGAATCTAAACACAAACCTATAATATGTTAAAAGTAGTGTGTTAAAATGTTTATTGAAGTATTCACCATTTTCTCTTATATATATTAAACTATTTCGCGTATAATATAAAACTTAATATTAAAATTTCGCTTGTGTGGAAAAAATCAATTCTACCTGTGTTTAAAATTCAATTTTTTTTTCTTCTTCGAAAATTTTAATCAATTTTTTATATTAACTATTTTTATCTTGAAAATAAAATTTATATTTATAATATTAAAATCCATGCAGTTATAAGCAATTATACGAATGTTTTGCATTATTTTTTTCTGTAAAAACTGTTTAGTTATTCATTAATTCTATCTGTAATTTTATATCATATGTTTCTGAGAAACTTATTCGTATTGGAATCCTTAAAATTTTCCATCTTTTAATTCAAAATCTTCTTGGAAATGTCTGGTATTTTTGTTCTGAACGATTATGAATTGCCTGTACAATATGTAATGATGTGGTGAATGTAAAAAAAAATCAGTCCTACTTACTCTTTATTAGATTTCTTTTATGCCCTTCACATACTGAAAAATTCTTACATTGTTTATTACAACGAATTTTCTATCTGATTCCATTTTCTGTCATTTTTATTCATAACATTGTTTTATTCTTGAAAAACTCTATTCCTAACATTAAATTTCCATGAATTCATCCATTTCAAAATTCACATTTGTTTGTTTCAATCCAAAATTGTTAATTTTTAATAAGTCTTACTTGTTACTATATAAACCTACCTATCTTGTTAAAATGTTAGAATATCAAAAAAATTAATGTTATGTACTTCAAAATTGAAGTTTCTCTTCTTCGAAATCCGATCATTTTCTAATTAAGTTTCTAATTATTTTTCCTAGAAGAAGATGAAGTTTTCTTCTTTGAAGCTCCAATTTTTTCAATTTATTGATTATATTTTATGTAAAAATTCTTACTGCGTAATATTAAAGCATCTTGAATTTTAAAGCCGCTTTCATTTACTTGCATTCCTTCAAGTCCATACTTACCTCCATTTTTATAACACTGATATTTTTTCTTTAAACCACAACTTAATTATCTTAAAATCTTAATCCCTTTTTATGAGAAAAAACTGCACTGGTAGAATAATATTAAACTTCCATAATTCTACAAACTTCACTTAAATTACCTCATATTATTAAAATTGAGTTTTTCTGTTTTGAAATGATATCTCTTTTTTATGTGATAATTATTCGTAGTATTAAAATTCTTTCTTGTTGTATCAAAATTCCACAGCTACTGAAAAATTTAAACTTATGTTTATATTAAATTTGATATTTTCGTCTTTGAAATCCAATAATGTTATTCTGTTTAAAATTATTATTATTGTGAAAAATATCTTACTTGCAAATTACACCTGTCTTAATAATTTATTTAAGCCTGCTTCGATTTAAAAATTGAAATATTCTTCTTTCAATGAAAATTATCATTTTTATTAATCTTTATTGATTTTGTAATTAACATCCTTAAATGAAAAAATCCAGTTCCACGAATTTTGAAAAATAAATTCTATCCCCATTTTAATAGAGATGTTTCTTCTTTGAAAGTTGTTTTAATATGTATTTCCTGCAATATTAATATTCGATCAATCTGTAAAGTTTTAAGGTTACTTGCCTTTTTAAAATTGGATGTAGTAATGTTCTCCTTTTCAGCCCGAATCTTTGTTCTCCAAATAAGATCAGAATTATTTTCATTATATAAAATCTTAATTATTGTATTAAATTTCCACGAACCAGGAGAGTCCAAATTTTCTGCATAATAAATGTTTAATTTTTTTCTTTAAATCCCGAATTATTTTTCTTATAAATCTTCCAATCTATTGTTATTGTGAAACTATTATTATTTATAATAATAATATTTCCTACTATAGCAAAATTCTATGAAAATTGTAGAAATACAAACTTACTGCATTTTAAAATTGAATTTGTATTTTTTAAATGAAAATTGTCTTCTCTGCTTGACGTTATGATTATATTTGTCATGAAACAATATTATTATTATTATAAGAATATTCCACAAAATCTGGAAAATTCCAACTTGCATTTTAAAATGATTTTTTTCTTTGAAAGTTTAGTTATAATTTTTAAACAATAATCATTTTTAATATGATAAATCTTACCTGTAATATTAAATTTCCATATTAAAAATCCGAGTCAGATGGAATTCTAGAAAGATGCTTTTCCATAACTACACACTTCAATTGAATTTTTGTTCTTTAAAGTTGAAATCATCGTTCTATTTAAGATTTTAATTATTTATTGTAGAAAAGCTTCTATGCATCTTAAATGTTTTAAACTTTTACGAAACATCACAGTTAAGTCTTGCTGGAAAATTAAAAAGTGATTTTTTTCAGTTCCGAATGACTTCTTTGATTGAGTCTTAATTATTGTTATTGAGAAATAATAGTTTGTTTTAGTAAAATTCCGTGAATCTAGGAAAAATACAAGCCCACCTATATTTTAATTTAAAACGGTTTTCTTCTTTGAAACATGAAATATTGTTCCTTATTTAAATATCTCAACTAATTTTACTTTTAAAAAAATCTTAGTTGTAATTTAAAAATTACACGACTCTGGGTACAAACCTATATGTTAAAACTAATGTTTAAAAATGTTAATAGACGTACACTCCTTTTTCTGTTTTATATCTTAACTATTTTGAATATGATATTAAAATTCCACTTGTATGAAAAAAAAATCAATTCTACCTGTGTTTAAAATTGAATTTTTTC
The DNA here is from genome assembly GCA_011317285.2 of Androctonus mauritanicus. NCBI lineage: Eukaryota > Metazoa > Arthropoda > Arachnida > Scorpiones > Buthidae > Androctonus > Androctonus mauritanicus. The sequence goes on along the minus strand of WUQG02348693.1, from coordinate 769 downwards.
TTCTTTACAAACTTTTACCAACTTTTTATGATTTTTTTTCCTGAAAAAATTTATATTTATAATATTAAAATTTATGCAGTTATATGTAATTATAGGATTTTTTCTGGAAAAAAGATTTGGTTATTCATTAATCCCTATCTGTAGTTTTATATTCGTAGGATTCTGAGAAACTTCTTCGTATTGGAATATTGAAAATTTTCCATCCTTTGAATCGAAATCTTCGAATTAGCTGTTGTTTTTGTTTAGAATGATTCTGCATTGCCTATAAAATCTATTTGATGTGATGAATTCGAAAAAATTCAGTCCTACTTATTGATTACATTTCTTTTATACTCTTCATATATTGATAAATTCTTACATTGTTTTATTATAATGAATCTATGAATTTCTTTGCATTGTTTCATATTCTTCGATGATTAAATTGTTATTAATATGACTCTCGATTGACGTCACATAATCAGAATGTGCATTATAAAATTCAGAAAATCACAAATTTTTGAATATTTTAATAAATTATTTATATACAATAATACCCCGAAGTTACGTAATAGGCACCAGGAAGTATAACGTAAGTCGAAAATTATCTAACTCGAGATACCGACCTATTCCTTAATTTAATTTAAGGTACAGTCTATGACAAAAAGGTTTTGACATCAGCGGAAAAGGTTCGACTTTCGTACAATACGCAAAACCTGATCGAGTCATTACTGCAGTGGTTGATCGTTGTAGGGTACAGTATGGGTAGCAACCATTCCATCTGATGATTAGC
>WUQG02348692.1:0-46592 GCA_011317285.2 Androctonus mauritanicus | reverse complement strand
CGCGACTTGAAATAGGTGTGTGCGACACAATGACAGTATTGATTGGTTGTACGTTGCTTCGGTAAATTTAACATTTTTGGACTTTGCACGAAAGTGGTTCTAGGCTCTTAAACGCGCGTAATAATAGTTACAACAAAGAAGTTACAAAAAAAATATGCAACATTCTTAAAGCGTTTAAACCGTTTTTCCTTTTTCTTCCCTAAAAAATTGTATAAATCCTAGCGAATTTTTGGGGATATTTGTAGAGAAGGCAGACAGGTCTACTAAAAAAGGAACAGCCTTAGGGACTCTAAGTGGAGAACCCACCATGGCTATTGTGCACTTAAGGGATATTGTATAACCTGCAATTACATATCTGCACGATGCTGAAGAGATGCTCGATTTGATAATGATGTGTAGTATATAAAGGTGCTATTTATTCGTAGTAATCATGGTGATCAAGTTATGAGAAAGCACTTGAATACACGTCAAAAAGTTTCTTTTTTTTTCTTCGACAAAAAAATTTTTGTGTCTCTTTTGCTCAAACCTATCAATTTTGCTTTAGTTTTATTGATGTCGTTAATTTGTTTCTACATGCTGAAAGTAGCCATTCTTTGTAATAACACTGCAGGAACAAGAAAACAAGATTTAATTTACCTTCTGCCTAACAATTTTTAATACAAGAGAAGAAGAATAGTACATTCTACCAAATAGAAAGAGAAAAAATTAAGAAAGATAATTCAGTTAATTTAATTTTTGATTAAAGTTTCTGATAGACTGCAGATATCAGATGATTTAATCAAATTTCTGCATCCATTAAAAGATGTGTTAATATAATTTTTAATGGTATTAGTTTACTTAAGAGAACTGGGGGTGGTTATGTTTGTGATGTGCTGTTATACGTCTCTCTAAACTATGTTTACGCTGTAGGCTATATATACAGGATAGCACAACACCCTACGAAAATATCCTGCGCACCTTTCCATATACGCTCACAAAGGAGCCGAGCGAGATCTGATCTGGAGATACAAGAACCCCTACCGCATTATAAAAAAAAATTTCAAAAGAACTAATAAAAACGTGAATCCCACCACAACAATTAGTGAAGGATTAAAAGAGAGTTCTCGTTTTATACCCAATTATTGTCAAAGCTAGCCTTTATATGAAATCCTCTATCAGAAAAAAAACCTCCACTAACGAGCATGGATTATTAACAACCGCAAGATTTTCATGCCTAACTGTGAGTGAAATCTTTTTTTTTATATTAATAAAATAACATTTTTACCACTTAAACATACAGGCAATGCACATTTTTTTTTGGCCATTTGCACATTATATGCATTTGAACATGTCTCATAACCTAAGTTGCTGTTGAGTAAAGCTCTCAACTAACTAGTAAGCTTCAAGATTTATGTTCAGTGCAATTTTAATTTTCCCTCCCTCTTAAATTAGCAGGTTTTTTGAAAATTTTACATTTATAAATTCGAATCTTTCCACGCCAAACCACATGAAAATGTTTGATATTTTTATCAAACAAGGAGAGTTTTAGAATTGGAAATTGGGAATAATCTTTATATTTTGTGAGGCAAACTCGATATCTAGAGTTAAAAACTGAGCGTTGTCGTGTAAGAGAATGCAGTCAATCAACACGAAAACCGACCCAAAACCTATAAAAATTGTCTTCCTCTTATCAAACTAGGCCTGAACTAACTTTTTTTTATATATAAATATATATATATGTGTTTTATAACTTATATGTATATAAATTAGGTTATGCTTCTGAAATAGTATTTCCGCAAGAGGAAAAGTTTGTGTAGAGTTGAAACATGAAATTTTCACAAACCCTAATTATTCTGTCTTAGTTGTAGACCGCATAGGAAGGACCTGACATGTCGTAGTACACGCACCTTGTCGTTTCACCAATAATAATAATGGTTACGTCTGGATGAAACGAACCACAAAAGACAACCAAGACAGCCAAAGTTACGCCCAGAATTATTCTCTCCCTCTTTTCAGCAAGTGAAGAAGTAAAAATCTTTTATTGAATATAGACGTTAAAGTGAATAATACAGCTTCGGGGCTTTAAAAGTAAGAAGCCTTTGTTTTCTCTTTTTAAAATATTGCCATTATTTATTTATTTATTTTTTTGGGGTCAAATTTTAAAATGTGGAACAGTTCTTAATAGTCTAACAATCTGATTTTATATACAGTTCTTTAAGAATTATAAATTTATATAGAACTCGAAGGCCTGCAATTGTATATGTTTGAACCTTGAATATCTGCTCATAACAATAGAAACCAATGTAAAAATAAAACTCCACTTCAGGCTACAATAAAGAGTAAATTTATCACCAGGAACCAAATGATTAAAGTTCTCAAACTTCGAACAGTTCTAGTTTTAACGTTTTCTGGCAAGAAAAACTGTTATATTTTTATTTATTGACACTTTTTTCGAGCTCGAATGTGTCCTGTTGTATCGGCGAAACTCCTAAATAGGATACAGAAAGAATGCGAATTTATTTATGTAAAAAATGTCTGATTGACAGTTCTGTAGCAGAACCCCATTTTAATGAAATTATGCCATTTGGATTTACATTTTTAAACAAAAAAAAAAATTAGTTGAAGTTAACAGGAGCAGGAATAAATTTTAGGTGACCATTGACGTCATTTGTCTATATATGGAACGTACGTGACATTCATGACATGAACATCGTCATTAATATTGGAGTTAGAAATTTTAAAGGGCATTTTCGTGAAAATTTACAAGGTTAACTAGAATAATAATATTATTATTATTGCTTAACGTACAAAACATTGTAACACGCTTTAAACCCCCGATTACTGTTTTTCGAACACACCTTATACCATATAAAGTTACGGATCTAAAATAAGACCTTATGGGACTAAATTAAACTCTTTTGGGAACTCTGATACGCAATTAGATCCTAATTATCACTTGGCATAGAATTAGATATTATAATTTCTCAATATTAACCATTAAAAAAAGCTCTGTATGTTTATAAACCAATATCAGACAATGAATTAATTTTTAAAGTTATTAATGGGTTAATGATTAAAAGTGTATATTAAGGAGGCCTAGGGCCTAGGTACCATTCTTAAAAGGGCATCAAATTATTCACATGGATGTAGGCCTACTTTTTTGTAAACAATTTTTAAGTTTTGTTGATTAATAAAGATGGGGGCTATCACCTTTCTCTAACGTTTTAATTAAATAATATAAAGTGTCTATAAATTTAGGCCTCTATTTTAACAATGCCACAATATTTTTATCAAACTGAAGTTGATAAATAAGTAGAATTAGGCATTAAAATGTGATATACAAAATAAGAAGTGAATAGATATCATAGCAAGAGAGATATCGGAGAATAAATATCCACTTGGATCAGTGGCTTATCAAACGAGCCGAAATTAACGGACACTTTTCGGTTTATCATAGTTCTAAGAGGTCAATTCTATTAGCACTCAGCAGACGATTCGACTTTCTATTAAGTGACAGCCCATCTATTTGACGCCATGCTGTTTAGGAGGATATGTAGGGGGCTGCTGACCCCAGACGTTTCACCATAGTTAATAACATCCAATATTTCCCCCGCATTACCCATCGTGTAAGACCTCTGACCCCAACTCAACACTAAATCAGAATTCGTACTTAAAAATTTAACTTTATAATAAACAGATAACAGTTCATTAGAGAATGATTTAATAAAGGAAACAAAAAAAACAAACGAAAAAAAAATTCGGAGGAGAGAGCTCCGGTTACACGACTCACCTGTAATATGGATGATAGCCTTGTGGTGTCACGTGTAGATCCATGGGTAAAGGCCTGTAGCCATCTGTGGGTTGCATGTTGTCGGTGTCCCAATATTGGGACTGCGGATTCACACTATACTCCAGGTTTCCATGCAGCTGAGGCGTTTACTTCACCAGTCGGCCGCATGTTGGCATCAACGCGCTGTCCCTTGTATAACACCGAACTGTCGAGAGAAAAGTATATCACTCAGTACATGGTACATTTCTGTCTTTTAAGTCTTTTTTTTTTGTTTATTTTAATTAATGTTCTATAAATCCTCCAAACTCTCACTCTCTCACTCTCTCTCGCTTATTGATCTATAGATATAAGAGTTGGTTAGCCAGCCATACCTGTTCGAGGTTCTGCCACGCTCACCTGAACACAGGTAATAATTAACATGCCCCGCCCCATAGGTGGTGCTACGACTATCGTAATAAGCAGTTATGTTGTTCTTTGTAGCAAAGCAACGACTGTTTCATTGGTTGCGTTTGTATGTTATGTGATGACGGACACAACTTGCGGTGACAGCCAATTAGCAGTCATGTGAAAAGTCACGTGGACCGGCGTGACGTCAATATTTTTCACCATTGGCGTAAAATAACTTAAATTTACCACACATTACTAATTTTTTTTTAAACTGAAAACATTAGAACATAATATAAAAGTTGGCTTTAACTTAATACAATCGGATCACCACCGAAAACTGCTTCGTTAATACATTATGGAACCACATATATAAGGATAAGTATTAAAATAAGTGGTTTTCATTAGTTAATAGGCCTCATATCAGACAATTTAATCTTTAAATACCATATTTATGCGTTAATTTTATTATTATCAATCTCATAATAGGCTCGGGTATAATTACACAGCTAAAAAAAAAAATTCTTGGGACCTAGGAAAAATAATTAATTTTGAAGAAATGGAAACAGTGAAGAAATGGAAACATGGCTACTGATAGACTAACAAAAATTTCTCCGAGAATTTCCCACACTCAAGGACGCAAAAAAGGAAGTGATCTGTTTATATGTGATAAAGAAGTTAAAGAAAAAACTTAAGCTGTCTTGATTTCCATGCTAGTTTATTACCAAGCTTGGACATCATCTATCTACTGATAGCACAACCGGTTTTTCTTTATTGCATCTCAGTCTACCTGTATATTTTCAATAACATAAAAATTGTTTATAGATGTTGACTTGTTTATTAATATATTATTTTTTTTTTCTTTCAGAGACTGCAATATATATATATATATATATATATATATTAAATCCAATTTTATACATAATAATAAAGTATATTTATCACAATCTAACTTATAAAGGCACAGGCCATTATTGTATTGGCCATAACGGTTTTTACTAAAATATTATCCGGTTTTCTGGTTACAAACGTATCGACGCTTACCAGACACTAAAAATTCAGTTTTTTTAAAATCACAAAATGGTATTTTTTTCTACTGGTTAAAAAGTTCTTTATGTCTACCGAGTTTAGGATAAAATCGATATTTATTAAGAAAATTCTCAAATTTTTAACAGCGTAATTATTAGTTTAGCAAACTCGATAAAATATTTTTAATCTAATTTTTGCAAAGCCTATACGAGCAAAATGCATATTTTATACTCTCATTTTTTTATTTTTTTATGCATTAAAAAAATTATTTTTAGCCTGTAAACATTAAAAAGGAACAAAAAAAAAGATGCATTTTCTACATATAAACTTCACAGAAATGATCTAAATGTCACTACGTTAATCTTAACGATGTTTAAATGAAAATTATAAAATTAAAAAAATATATATATTTTTAATTATGTAATTCTCATTTAAGTTCATTAAAATATAGACTTTTAGAGAGAAAATAATTTTGTAGTTTTGAAATCATCTTCTTAAAGATGTAGAGAATTAACGCAATTTTCAGTAGATAATTCTATTTAAATTTACGTAAAAACTTAATTAGATTTCTTTTTTTGATCATAGCACAGAAATTAAGTTTTAAATAATCGTAATTATTTATTTTTTAATTTAATAAAGTATGTTTATAGGAAAAAAAAAGAGAGAGAGAGAATAGCGCGTAGAAGTAACACATATTTTTTTTCGTTATCTAAAATTCATTAGAAAAAATATTTAAAAAAAAAAAAATATGTCTAATTTCTTGATTAGTTTTGTAGAATTCTACATAAATGCAAATTAAACCTGGATCATTATTAGCGGAATTAGAAAAATGGTAAAAAATAACATAAGCATTTTTTTTTTCTATTTTCTTTTATAGTAAGGCGGAGGAGGTGATTTGTTACACGAAAAAAAAAATTGCGATTTTTTTTCTGACGTAAAAAAGACGTAAAAGAGGGAAGAAATCAGTTCAGTAATAAATACTAATTGCGCCTAGGTGCGATTCTCTAATTCCATTTGCATTCGAGATGATTCGATTAGGCAATCAAACGAATAAAGCGCGACGTCTGTACTTGGACACCATGTTTCTGATCCGTGAGACAAACTGCGGGTGGCTAGGATTAAATCCGGCATCCTTGAAGACCACCTGCTGATCTCCTCTAGACATCCCATGGTTTATTTAAGACTCACCTTACAAATGAACCGTTCTATATCCGTATTTTGATGAATTACTTAGAAAGTTCGAACGTCGCTCTCTCTCTCTCTTTCTCTCTACTTACGAGCATCTCTCTTTCTCTTGCAGGAATCAACCGTAAAAAATACAGAAAGGCAATTCGAACTATTCGAGACGAGTGGGTTAAAATATTACATAAATGAATAATTCAACGTTTAAAACATATAACAGAAAGCTGAATAGCCAAAACAGCTTCGGAAACTTGCTCTAGAAAGCGAAATCTATCTTTGTAGGTCCCATGTTGCGATCAGAATGGATTGCTACGAGTTTCGATACCATAAATAGGATGTTTGCTGTGTCAGGAATTAAAGAAATGAATAAGATAAACAGCAAAACTTCGACTTGATTAAAGTAGCCAAAATCACAACGGACGTGCTAATGCAAAAAAAAAAAAAAAAAAATCTTTAATATTTTCTGCACTTTTGTTTTCCAGAAAGCTGAAAATGTTCGAAAAACCTCAATAAAAATTTATACAGAAAAATTTAGACCTATTTCTAGATTGAGTTTCTTTTTTTTAAAATCGTAAATTAATTTATGATTCCATTTACAAAATCAGAAAGGAAAGTTTTTTGATATTTTTTAACAGAATTTTAAAAATTTATTTTATATATATATGTATTATTCTTTCTTGCATATCTACGCATTTTTCTTCAATTCGGCAACGAGCAAAGAAATCCATTTCTTCAATAGAACATTCTGTCAATGTTAGGGGGATGCGGGGGAAAGAAAAAGGAAAAAGGAGCAACAATTTGGCGTTGGGATGCTTCAGATATCCGTCTACCAACACTCAGTACATCAAACAGCCATAAAACCGAGATACAGTACCAGGAATGTAATGGTTGAACGACAGGATGGCCAAGACTGCAAAGTCTGTGGCCAGCGATAGTTCTTTCTTAAGAAATGTATAAAAAAAATATTTATATATATGTGTGTGTGTGTAATCGCATTCTTTAATATAACAACCTGCATGGTTAATTTTGTTATTGAACTCACTTGAAGTTCAATTTTCTTTAAAATTTTTATAAAATTGCCACATTAAAAAAATTCGCTTCGAAAATTCATATTAACCATAAAAATTGCATGCCATTTTATGCAAATTTAAAAACAAAAATGTTCCCTAAAAATTTAGAGAAAACAAAAAAAAAAAAAAAACTTTGATATTATAGCTTTTGTGTTTACTCAAATATAAATTGGCAAAGATGACAGTTCTAAGGAAAACAAGTCATAAGATTAGAACAAAATCATAATTTTCAAATATATTTATTTCTTTTTTAAATGTACTTATTATTTAAAGTTTTAAAGCTGTAAGCAAGAATTGCACGTTTTAAAAACTCATAGGAGAGGAACAAGCGATGACGCAGATCAATCATCGTATTGGGTGGACTGGTGATAATTTGCATAGTGAAAAGGATTTGAAAAGTATGAAAAGTAATTTTTGCATATACTTTTATTATATACTGACTGATAATCTTTCTTTTCTTTATCTCACCCTTCTTTTATTTTCTACTCTAATATTATTATTATATCACGATACTAGTGGTCACATTTCTGCTGTAAGTACCGAGAGTGTTGTTAAAGTAGGAGGAACAACATGACCGAGGAAGAAAAGGAAACTATTTTAACATGAAAATAAATGTCCTGTCGACTCACTTGAAATGCTTTGATGGGCCGGATGTAGTTCATGATCTTTGTTAGAATAATAATTTTTTGCCACAGAATCATTAATTTATTCAAGTATAAGCCTATACTAGTTTATAAAAATCTTTCTCTTTTTCTTTCTACGCTATTATTGCTGGCAAAATTACACCAAAACTAGGAATTTTGGATAATTTGGAAGAGAAAAAGATCATTTTAAAAGACGTCAAAAGTCACTTTTAAATAATTTACTGGGTTTATAATAGGTGGAGACATATTTCAATTATATGTGATATGATAAGGTAGAGATCCTGTTTTTTTGAAGAACTGGAACTTGTTTTTATCGAGATTTCTGTCCATTCGAATGAAGAGATATCTGTTTAATGAAATATGTAACTAATTCTCTTAATAATGTTTAAAAATATATGAATTATTTATTCAGTATTTTACATAAAATTAACAATAATAACATTTTTCCACCTATGTTTCCTCGTACATCTCTTTTTCCATCCCTGTTCGAGGAAAGCATGAATGGGAGGAAATCGTGCTCTTTATCTCTTGGGAATTGTCGGTCCTGAAGCAGTTCTAAAGCGAAAACGCCTGTTCGGGACAAGATTCTTATTCAAGATTTTAAAGCCACGTTACCAGTAACAGAACTAAGTGCATCACCTCCACATAAATGCGCCATTTTAATTATTTTTTTTTTGTTTTTTTCTGCATTAAATGCGATTAGGGTCTGCTGGTATATTATAGAAGAAGAGGAAAAATAAAAATCCTTCAGTATCTTTGATGAATAAGTAGATTGGCGAGTTAATTTGAGTGACATAAATCTAAGCTAAGTTTAAACTAACTTCCAAATCCGTCTTTACTTCAATTGTTATGCGAGTAACGTTTTTGGCCATTGTTTGGAAGATTTAACAAATGGTTTGGAGTTGATAAGCATGTTATTCACTTCCAATAACTAATTTCTTCTTTCTACTATTATTATTTTTTTTATGGAAACATTAAAATAACTCGTTATCTTATGAATTTTTTTTTATACAGATCTTCGAATTATTGACTACAGTGTAACCGTAGCAGTTAACATTAAAACGAGGTTATAAGATTAAAATCATGAAGAGTAGAGAGTTTTAGCGAAGAAAATTATACGTTTTTTTAAGTTATTAGAAAGAAAAAAGCTGTATTATTTTTTATGCAGCGATACAACTTCTGGAATTAGGCAAGGATGGCGTTTTCTATTACTAATCGATACTTTTAACTTTGTATAGAAGCGAAGCCATGCTGGCCAAACACTCATAATTTTACATTCTTATCGAATTCTTCGCATTGTATTATATTGATACAGTTACGTTTATCAATGGGTATAGTTTTGTAAATACAATAAAACGAATGGTTTCAGTTGTATACAGTGTTTTCTTTAGTTTTTTTACGAATACCGCCTGTCGATACAAGAATAATTCTCCAAATCAGAATTATTTTTGTTCTTTGTTGACTAATACAAGAATACACATCGGAAATCCACATCCAGAAATGTGATAAAAATATGAAAGAAAAGTAGTGGCAGTTGCTCTGCATTTTCTTTATTCAAAAACGTGACCAAACAGATTTTCTTCAATTCGAAAAGTATTTCACTTGAATTTTAAATCGAGGATTTTTTCTCATAAATAATAGTAAACAAAATAGGATACCATTCGTCTTTTTTTCTGTATTTTGATATTCAGAGGTTGTGTGTTTCTTTTGTTAAGAATAAGCAGACAATTCAAGAATGAAAGAAAAACCATTCTTTCTTGAGAAATCCTTAAGTCTCTACGGTGATATAAGTATTCTGTTGAAGTATGGAAGAAATATCTAAGAGACGTGACAGTTACAGTAATTATTAAAGTTTCCTTTTTTTTCCATGCCTTGGAATGTTGCCTGTTCAACAGACAATAACACATTTTTCACAATAGATCGTCATTTCTTTTTCCCCCCTTTAAAACGAGGGAATACTACTGCTAAAGTTTTATATGTTGTTATTAATGGCCATCATTAAATCTATCTCTCATATAATTTTCAAAGATTTTACTTCATGAGCTTTTATTTTTCATTGATTGTTTATACTTTCTTCGAGGGGGAAAAACATTTTTCCAGTTAAATTAATCTTAAAACTTAAATTTGAAATCTGCATGCCCATGCGGATTTCAGAATTCTTTCTCTTCTGTTTTTCTGAAATTTTATATCCGAAATGGCTCTAGAAAAGAGGAATAATTCAGCAGATTTCTTTGGAATATTATATTAAGGCAATTAATGATATCATAACGCAGAAAATATTTATCATCTGTATGATTTTTCCATATCAATCTGCATTCCTAATGTTTCATCGTGGTTTAAATAAATATCATTCTGGAGAAATCTGTGAAAACTTCTTGCATGTTATCTAATCATCTTTCTAATAATTTACCGAGTGGTTTAAATCAAAAATTTTCATCAGTTTAACACTTTTCTCAAGAATTTTCTAAATATAAAAGTTGGTAACGTGTGTAGAATAAATAACTCAATAAATTATTTTACCCATTAATAACGTTCTACAAATATAATTATAAAGGGTTGCATGCCATATCCTTAAATTATTCACAAAAATCTACCTATCTCCATATAATTTGACCCTACTGAAGTCAGGAACAAGCTTCAAGGTCAAGCTAGTCACCAATAAGCTTATATAAAAGTCTGATACACACTAAATAAGCTTTACAAATGAAGCCGTCCATCTTAATTCTCACATTGAAAGTAAGTGGCTTCAGTATTTTTTCAGCCTCAAGCTGTATGGTGGCACACTTCAGCAGTTACTTGACCTAATTTCATTTATAGTTCTCTCCTGTTTAAGAATCGTGAATTAAAATTACAGTTTTAAAAGTGAAATGATTAAAAAAATAAAATAAAATAAAATAATGGTAATTATTATTATATTAGGCCTGTTTCCTCAAAGCAGAATTATTGTATGCAAATTATTTTATAAAATGCCTAACGAATTTCTGATGAAGAATTAACAAAATTTGCATTAAACTCAAAAGGTTATCAGGTATCCTTCTATGGACAAGAGAAAAGATTCAGATGCAAAATGCCAATGAATTTTTAATGACGATCAGGATATTTCCTATTAAAAAAAAACATCTGGTGAGGCGAAAGCAACTTCGAACAAAGTTTTAATGTAAATTAATTAACTAATTCTGCACATGATTGTCTTGAAGTAAAACGGTTAGTTTCGGTTAAAGGCTTTAACGCAGTATTTAAGTTATGCTATGGGATTAAAGAGAGGGAGAGCAATGGCTTAAAAGGCAATTGTTATTTGCAAAAGTTTCTAGTGATTTGTTTCATCGTTTTAACCAGCATACCATAGTCGAAAATGTAAAGCGAAGTAGATCTGGAAGACAAACAGAGGATCCATAAAAGACAAGTAGCTGCGACAGTTAATTTCTCGGGCAGTGAAAAGAGACACAAGTAGCCCATAATGCTAATCCAGCATTCCACATACCGAGCACGCTTGATTTTATGCAGTGAATATAAATACGCATAAAAATGTTAAAATTATCTTTAATGTAAACGATTGTCACTCCTTTCCATTCTCACAATTAATTCGTTTCTACGATATTGTTTTTCTTAATTATAACATAGTCGTTACCAAAACTACAAACATCTTCCTCTTCTTAATGCCTAGTTTTAATTTTATAACCGCTTAATTATTTATTATTTATTTTTTTATGTTAACGTCTTGAGAAGAAACGTGCTTTTTTCGAATGTATTAAAATGTTTCCAAACCCAATTAGTTAATTGCGATTAGGTATAATTACGTAAAGGGACTAGCTAGAAGCAAGAAGAGATTTATTACTAATTAACGCCAGATTAAAAGAATGATTTGTTTAATTCATGCAAATGAACAATAATAATTTTCCCATTTTCAGCAGGATATTGGAATTCATTAAGTGAGCGATACCTAAGGCGAAAAATGACTTCCCTGCTCTCTCAGAGGTTGTAGTTCAAAGAAATTTTTAGTCTAGAACCATCAGATGGCCTGAGATAGTTCAAGGACGCGAAATATAGCAAAATGACCTTGGCAAATTTTGCATTAACCATGTTAAAACAGCAAATTCAAATTATTGGTCTGTATAACTTTAATAATTTGTCCCTTCTTAACTTAATTGAGTAAAACGTCTGCACGTTTAAATTTAAATCGAATTTATTTAAAATTTTACTAATAATTATCTTTTCTCGTTCACAAATCGTCCGATAACAAACTATCCACGGTAAAGAGAAGGGGGGAAAATTATGATTAATCTCTCCACATTTTAATATTCCGAAAATGATTAATAGTAGAAAATTTTTTATCAAATTACGCATAAACAGTAACCATATTTCATTCTGAAACTTTGCTAATTTTTTTAAAAATGGACGGCAATTTCTTCCAAAAACCTAGACTGTATTAACTTAATTATACAAAACATAATTAATGATACTGCATTGAGACCGAACGGCTGAATGATTGCTCTTAATAGTATTAATCTGATAGTTAAAAAGCATTATTATAATGGACCTTTAATCAAGGGTTATGAGGTCTAGGAACCAGTTTTGAAATTTTCTTAGGAATTTTTGTGGTTTTCCTCGATAGAAAATAAACGAGATTTGGCATTTTATCAGAACTTTGTCCACATATTAGTAGAGGGTACTGATGGGATGCCGCGTTAAAATTGGATCAAAATTGTCTCATAAATTATAATAATAACAATAATAACAAACATTCTTTCTACTTTATATACATATATAAAGTAGAGAGTAACCACAGATTATTATTTACGTGTAGCATTATTTATGATATATAAAAACTTGTAAGATTTCCAGTTTTATGTACTCTAAAAAAAATTAATTTTAATTTCAATACTAATAATTGAAATTAATTAGTTTTTCAACAAGTACAACAAATTTACTAGGGGAAAAAAATAAAAATAAGTTGCGTATATAACGATCTGAAGAACAACAACGTGGCAACTGCTAACGTCTAAATCTTCAATGTTTCAAGTTTCTTGTCTAGGTTATTATATATCTAATTTGCATAAGCAAACTCGAAGCTTCTATTCTTGCTTATTTTTATGCATTTGAACTCTTTATCTTATGCCAGAAATGTCACGACTTTAATACCGATATTCAATAAGACAATGTTACTTAAAAATGTAAATTAATAACGATTAATCTTATTAAGTTTAATGGTGCTTACGACCTCTAATTTGGGATTCTTCACGGATAAAATTTGAAGTCTAACAGAATAAATGCGTCGTAAAAACTGAGAATAAAACAAAGAGGAAAACCGATGTTGATAATAATAGGCCTTAAGCATTCAAAAGCGTGAGAAAATTTTCAGCGCTGCTCATCCATGGATGACAGATTTTTAGGTTACTTAAAACTCGCGATGCAACTCACAAAAAAATAAATATAAGGAGTCCTTTATACGCAATTTTAAAATAGAAAAAGAGTATAATTCGTATTTTTAGATTAAACAAAACAAAAATTAATGTGCTTTTGTGTCTTTATAAAAAAGCGCCAAAGGCTTTAACTCCAACTGGAGATCAAAGAGCTTTCAGTGGTTATAAATAGTATCGTGTCTAATGAGACAGTTTTCTCTTAGAACATAGTAAAATTCCTTTATTTTACTACTTCATTAAAATTAAATTATCGTAACAAAGTCATAAAAAAAGCACCTGCGATTGTTACCGATCCTTCAAAAAGGTGAAGTGATTCAATTAAATCAAATCAAATGGTTAAGTTTAAAGCATTAAAAGTTAGCATTCTGTACATTTTGACAGCTTGAAGTCGAATGGTAAGAAGTGAAGATAAATCGTTATTAAATTATCGTTATTTTTCTTTAATTTGTTGATTACATCGAATCTGCTCGGAATATAAACACGAAAGCAATCATCATCGCAGAATTAATTAAAAAATTAAAGCCTTTGGGGCATTAGGTGAAATATCGCTGTACCCCTTCAAGTTAATTTTTTTAGGGGGGTTAATTTTAATCAAAATCCTACATTATGAATGATACACGGGTTAAATTTCAACAGTCAAAAATTTATTATTATTATTTTTTTAAGCCCTTTTCTAATCGTAAATTCTCCAAGAACGTTCGTCAAAAAATAAATCTATTTTATACCATCAATCAAATGTTTACTATTTTCCATTTATCATCTATGATACGTAATTAATACACGTTGAATGTAAATATGTATTTTTATGAAATTTGTGTAATTAAGATTGTTTACGAGATACACCTGATATCGGTTATACAATGCATACTTAAATATATTCTATAAGAAATTAAGAGGTCATTTACAATATCGCGATTAAGGTGATCAATCTTAAGTTACATTGTCACATAAGGGTCTGTCTACATGAGCCAACAACAATGACAGATCACTTGTCCTGTTTGTCAAATGTCTTCCAAAATAGATGGTATTACTCGAGATTCATTTATTTAAATATTGACAACGTTCCAATATTATTTTTCTTAAAATCTTATCGAAGGTAAGCGAATATTCAACGCCTGTTTTGCAACATTGTAATGAAAACTTGATTTTTGTTGTTGTTACTGCATCTATAAAATTATTAAAGTTGATTTATATTAAAAAATTTACTAAAATTGTAAGAAAGAATTAAATTTATCAATAAATTTTACAGAGAAGTTATGAGTTTTAAGAGTAAAGTTTTGCGAATTAAGAGAGTATTATGCAGTTAGTCAGGTGGTTGATAATAAGCAGTTTTGGAAGTCCAGTTTTGGAGTTAAGGTAAGCAAATAATCTTATTTTGAATCTTTCACATAGAAGTAGAGAATTTTTGAGATGGATAAAAATCAATTAAGGATAATTACAGGGCTTCTTATAGCACTTGCATCTTAGAAGACATTTCATTTAATGGAGATTGCTGATAATCCTCTGTAGAAGATGTCAAATTGGAGATGAAACTCACATAATATGTGGATAACATATTATGTGAATGTGTGGCTTTCTGATCTAATGTTTGATCTTTTTAGATTGCAGTTCCCTGTACCGGAAGATCTTTCTACGATTCCGTTAAGACATACTACCAGAACTTCTGATAGAATAATTCTGTTAAAGGCGTACAACAGAGTAGTTTTCCAAAACTTTTTAGACTTAGGAGCCCTACATTAGAAAAAGTAAGCATTCCGGAGTCTTTACAAAAATTTTGTACACTAATATTAGAAAAAACTAATCATTAACAATAACTAAAGTTTACTTCGAATCATCTGATATTGCTATATCTGCTGACATGCACAATGCCATGTCCGAAGTTAAAAATAAAGTTTACTTTTACACATAATGTATTCTGATGCAATTTTATAGTTTTGGAAAAAATTACTAATATTCTATAATTGTTACAGATAACTTCAGATAACTATGGTGGGTCCCAGAACTCCACGAAACCCAGTTTCAAAAACACTGCGACAAACCACTATATGTCGCAGTACTAGAGAATTTATCTGACCCTTATTCAATCCTTGTAATTTATATAAAATTAGCAGAAATTTTATTGAGTTTTGATATCATGCATCACGATTTAAATGAATGGGATATCTCAAAGAATTTCGTATATTATATACAATGCATTTTACGTATAATAATAGACTAGAGAGTTAAAATGATGCAAATCAACATGAATCATGAAAGAATAAATTAACGTTAGGAAGCAAAAGTCTTCGCATTGTATAATATGTGGAGGCCCATGTTGAAAATTCTGGGCTGAATAGTGATTTTAGTAAAAATGGGAAATATATGACACAATGCTGTTGCAGTTTCAGTGCTGCAAACATAAAAATTGAGTGAAAAAATGTATTAATGATTTCAGTGAAGGAAAAAATCCTGACAATAGTTCTGAATGAGGGTAATTTTTGTTTTATTGTAATAAATATATACCTGTTTCAAATATTTGATACATTTTAATCTAAGAGTTTAATATATTATAATGAATCTAAACTATATAAGTAAATTGCTTAGTTTCGGGCACAGGAAGACACTTCAAACAATTTCAACTCCACAGTTTATTAATTTATCACCATTCAAGTCCTCTTTTCCTCGTTAACATCGGAAAGTGCAAATCTCAGGATAATTATCAACATAACTGAAATATTTACTTGGCTTTATTGGCTGGCGAACAGACAGAAGCGTCAATAAAACTGATCGCACGTCATTACCGCACTTTCTTTTATTTTACGAATTATTAAAACTTTTAGGACTCATATATAATTTAGAATAAAACGGGTTATATCCCAGATTAAAAAATAAATCAGAATTACGTAAAGTTAAAAATTTAATTCGAGAATCATTATATAGATTGCACTAATATTTCTTCTCTTATTGAATAAAGTTTCACGCAGAGGGAAAAAAAAATAAAAATTCCTAAATTTTTCATTTGAATTTTTATGACCTGAATCCATACATTCGACTGGGATTTAATGCAAAATTTATAAAAATATCTAATAATCAGAGTGTAACATGAAAATTAATAATTATAATAAATTTTCTTTGATGTTCTGTTTTGGAGAATTGAATTTTTTATTAGTATAAAAAAGAAAAAAATGCTCTAATTATCTACTGTTAATATAATATTGCTTATTTTTCTCCTACCAGATTAAAATTTGGATTAGAAAAAAGTTATTTTTGCAGAAATTCTTCTGATTTGGAGATTGAATGTGATTCAAATATGAAAAAATTCATATACAACTGAAAAAATATAACAAGTTCAAAAAGCATATTCTTAATAGTTAAAGATATTCTAAACTCTTAAAATATGAGTTCTAACCAATTCCTTAAATGTTAGCTTAATGGCCAAGTAGACTCCAAACATTAAATTTGCCTATATTCGTATATAAAATATTTAATTTTAAAAATAAAATCTATTTAAAAAATTAAAAAAATCGTCGTTAATTTATAATTTTCTCTATTATGTTTTAATATAGATATTTTACAAGAGAAAGAAAGCACTTTTGTCCTTTCTACTAATTCTAAGTCATATTTTCTAAAGATAACGTAGAGCTTAAGATCGGCAATAGTCATCCGTAAGAGTAAAGCGGATTTTAAGTGGTTTTTAAAAGATTTTATACAGAATAAAAACTTCAAAATTTTTTTCTCGCACCTTAAATTGTAAAAAACTTACAACTGGATAAAGATACATCTTGCCATTTTTTCGTTATATATATATAGAAGGTACTATTATTTTTAACCAACTCCAAAGTCCCATCAAAAATCCCAAGGGATCGGCTGTTCCCTATCGTAATGGCAAGAAGTCGGTGATGTTTGCTGGATTGAAAATTCTCTTCTCTATCAGATATCCCTCCAACATTACACCATGAATATTTTACAATAGTACTGACGACTGACAGACAGTAAAAGTCACTGTAAATTTCCAGTCACTTTTCTCCCCCAACAAAATACAATCGTTTTTAACTGGATTACTCAGATGTAAAATGGATTAGTCGTGGATATCAACTTTGTTCTTGCCAATGAGCAAAGTTTGAAGAGCAGAAACTGCAGTTGGCCATAAGGCAGCGAACCTATTACTCGGATGTATCGACTTTCTAAAAGAGATATATTGGTCCGGCGATTAGAAAGAAGGTTTTTTTACCCCTCTTTACATTATTGTTCTTTTAGTCGTTTGCTTGAATAAGAACTAAAATCCGTTAGTGTCTATTACATTCTAAGGCATCCCGAAAAAATTCTCGATAACCACTATAAAGGAATACGATAATTATTTATCACAAAAACAAATTTTTATGACGTTATTTTATATTATTTTCAAGCTTTTTTTGGCATAAATTTTAAAGGAAATAAAAATAATACTAATCAGCAACTGAACAATGGGGTAATTTAACTAAAAATATATAAATAATAAAGGGTTTTAAAGTTCAATAACCATTATAATATCAGTTATATACTATTCATGATGATGTACTTAATAATGCAAGTTTATTATGTTACGCTAACAAGCGCATCGCTCCAGGATTCTCGAACTTTTTTAAACTCATAAATTTATGTTCGAACAGAGAAAGAAGTTTACATTTTGCAAAAAAATGATTATTGCAAACTTAAATTAAAGAAAATTATGGCTTATACAGTTGTCCAAATTGAAGTTTTCGGTTTAAGAGAGAGAGAACGATGCTATGTCTCCACGTCTCTCTAAACTAACATCACAATAGCATGGTTTATATTTATGGCTCGAAGAGCATTAAAGGACTATTATATAGAGTAAATAGTAAAGCTTTAGATATGAGAAAAAAATATCCTTTTTTCTTATCAAACGTTGTAAATTTAAAAAATGTAAATTTCTTTTTTTTCTTTTTTTTTTTACATGAGAATCTGCGGTTCGGAGGGGAAGGAATTTACGAGGAAACAACATGCATCAATATTAGTCAATGCAATGACAGTTGTTATCGCTGAAAGGGATGGTTTTGACTTCGAAAAGTTAATGTTTACTTAATCACCATGGCAACATGTGCAAGAAGGTTTTTGGCGAAATTAAAAGTTCACAGACCTCTATTATGTCATTGCTAATAATATTGATTATGTTATCTTTTGAATGGTTAATTTTGATAGCCATTTAGAATTAAATTTATTTATTATTATATTTTTTTTTAATAAAGAAAAGTCGAAAATCTTCTACATCATATATAAAATTCTATTTTTAGTTACTTTAATAAGCACAAGTCTAAAGAAAATTATATGGTATCTATATAATTACAACGACGTAATATCAATCATCAATCCTCTCTAATTTTTTCTTTTTTAATCTTTTTTTTTTGTTACGTATAAAAAGAACTTGCAGAAGAGATTATTTAACTGAAGATGATGTTTGCAATCTTGTTGTATTAAGCAGATAAGGTGAGAAGATATCTAGTAATAAAATTAAGTTATTTATTAAATCCCAGACACGATTGACTTCTGTTAAGATTAATCGATATTTACCGGTCTCTTTTCGTGATTAATTTTTAATCTAAATTTGATGACGTTAGTAGAAGGGTTAAAAATTGATAGATAATAATAATAAATTTAAAAAAATAATAATCCATAAATTTTTGTCGTTAAATATCATTGCGTGGTCCTATATGACACTTGTTTGTTTATTATAATAAATATTTTTGGGGGGTAAATTCTATATTTATGGAGACATTAAAGTATAAAATAGGCCATTTTAACACAAACAACACTTCGATTTTAAGATTAAAAAAAAAAAAAATGCTAAAAATTTATAGAGAATAATTTAATATGCAGAATTAATTTTTTATATGCATTTAATATTAATAATGTTATATGTTATAATGATTTCCTCATTTTAGTTAATAATAATTTTTTCTTGTCATTATTTATTAGTACTTTGCAAGTTGATGCTTTCATCAGTATCTGGTGTCATTAATGAAGGTATTGTAGCTTAACCCCAAAGCCCCATTTTTTTCCCCTCTCTCTTTGTAGTAACACTACAAGCATGTATTTTTATATGGAGAAATCTAAAATATGCAAATGATACCGCAAGAATTATTATTAATCATTAATATTACAAGGATTAAAATACGCTTATTCTCTTGCGAATTAATGTACTCTCTAGATTCTCTAACGCTATCGAATATATTAATGTAATCGTAATTATAACTTCTCGAGAGGATTAGTTTATTACGGTTGGCGATTATTAAATTATTATTATTTTTACTTGATAAATTTATTATTATTTTATATCGTTACATAAATATATCCATTTAATATATCTAGAAATGAAAGATTTAAATACGAATTTTACAATTTGTTGGCAACACAAATGCAAAAATGTGATTTGAGCTTAACGTTTTAAACATGAAAAATAAATAAATAAATAAATAAACACGTTTAAGGTTTTAATGGTGTTAAATTATGCTAATTTATATTTTTAAAATTACACATTCAAGTAATTTATGATTATTGTTCGAGTAGAACCTGATATAGTGTGATTTTAATCTAGCTTTTTTTTTTTTTATATACTTTTTCTTGTGTTAAAGGAAAATGGTGTTTGTATATATCTATAGAGACGTCTTGATCAGTCATAATTAAGCTTAGAAACTAAATACTTCGAAAATATCCATGATAAAAATTAGACCACTTATAGTAAATCTAGATTAGCATCTCGAGTAGCTTAATAGAATGGGCCTCACAGTCTACAGTAATTGGTCCTATTATTTTCTACAGACCCTATATTTATATTTAAATTAATAAATACGCGTTTCATATATGGTTAGATTGATATGATTTTTAAAACTGGATAATAACTTAAATGCCAGTCTAATTTTTTTTGGCTTCCTATCTGCACGATTAATAGTGATGTATACCTCCATCTTAAGTTGTATATTAATTATAATTTTTTTTTTAATATTTAAGGATGAAACTTATAGATTATAAAATATTTTTTTAAAAAAAAAGAGCCATGTGACGTGGTATTGCTCGTCAAATTGAATGTTAGCTAAAGTTTAGCTAATGATAAATCTGTGCAGTTTAGAGAGGAAAATTTAGTTTACTGCATTTGCATAAATCGGATAAATTGCGATACTATCGGTGCAATATTCGCTGGTCAAACTGGAGGATAATTATGTAAAATCCATTATAAACGGAAGTTAACAGCATTAATCTAGTCCTTTAATCTATTTTACTGCTATGACTTCCACGTCACTGGCGTAACCAGTTAGTTAGGCGAATAATTCTTACGTTTAGTGAGACGTAAGGAGGATTAATATAGAATTTGACAGAAATTTAAGAAAGAAAACTCTTACCTGTACCCCAGTACACGTGGTGGTTGTGATAGGGAGCCCCAGGTGTATGCGAGTTGTGTGTACAGTGGCTCAGTTCAGAATACAACACTGTCATCCAGATCAATAGACTCCACCCAACTGGCGTGTCGGAGCCACGGATATCGCCATATCCTTCACAGGAGTCATATGGTAGAGCACGACGACTGCTGATTGGTCGGAAGACATTCAGATGTCCTCCCACCTGACTTTAACCCCATCTAAAGTAAGTTATACCGGTTAAAACTCGTTTATATATACATACATCCATACCTAATTATCCTAATCCTACGCGGATTATACACAATTTTCATTAATTCGCCCATTTATATCTGTTACAAATATATCTATATATCCGTGGTATAGATAATTAAAGCTTTAACTATATAATAATTCAATTTAATGCATATATATTTAAGGAATTTTGTCGTTATTCTTATTATTATCGATTCTTTAAAAATGCGCTGTAAAAAAAATAATATTTTAATTAGATTTATTCCAGTTACGTTAATTATTATGATAATGATAATTAGGTAATTATGATTAATTGCCCATGATGAAATTGTAATAACGTTAACCCGTCATCTTTGATTTTTGCGGTCGTCTTCTTTTTTCATCGCTAATCGTCATCGTCATCTTCAATCACTAAAGTCAAGATGTCCGAAAATGAAGCTGGATGACGGATTTTTAGAAGGGGGAAAAAGTTTGGATTTATGACAGTTTAATGAGAAAAATTTAATTGGATTTATCAAAAATAAATTAGAAAAAAAATTGGAAAGGATTGGATTTATCGAAAATTGATTAAAGAAAGGAACGGAAAGAAGTTCATTTCGCCAAAAATAAATTGCAAAAAAGGACTAGAAAGGATTTTATTCATCAAGAATAAATTACAAAAAGGACGAAAAAAAGCTCGATTAATCAAAAACAAATCAAAGAAAGAGTCTGAAATAGTTTTTATTTATCAAAAAATAAATAAATAAATTACAGAAAGGACAGAGAAGAATATAATTCATCAGCAATGCCTCAGAGAAAGGACTGGGAAGAGGACAGATTCATTAAAAACAGAACCAGAAAAACTTTGATTTATCAAAAAATAAATTCGATATCCTTTCGAAGTTTAATTTATTCGAAATTTTAAACCATTAAATTAATGCATTTAATGATGGTAATGATAAATTGCCATAATTAAAATATAAATTAACGAGTAAAAATTATGATATTTAATATTTTATATCGATGGCTTTTAATTAGTCGAATTATATAAACAAACTTGATATATTAGTATCAGAAAAAAAAACATATGTTGAAACAAGAGCGACTCAATTAAAAAGTGTGATATAAATTTAATTTTTTTTTTAAAATATCTAAATTAAACGGGTGATTTGTAGAAAATAAAGAAAACAGGTCTTTGTGGGTTGAAGACGATGCGTAGTATTGAAGAGGCCTGAGTACATTCTATAAATCACAATAATTATTAGCACGATGTGACCCCTAGGTAGGAGAAATAAGGGATGGTTCATGAGGCTTTCTTATTGGTCTTTTAAGAGACGGAGTCATAAATTTACATGGACAGTTATTTCATATATCGTTTAAAAGAAAAATAATGGTAGGAAGTATAATTAGTTTGCCAGGTATTAAAGAAAAGAAACACCAAAACAGTCTAAACACGGTTCATATCTCGTTAAACTTTAAAATTACTTAAGACCTACAAGACCTTTGCCTCCAAAGAAAAAAGTAATAATAATAATAAAAAGCAAACCAAACTTACTTTGTTAATATTATGACTCCAAACTTTTATGTATAACTCATCTCTTACTAATTTTAAACAGCATTTGTAATTTATTACTTCCCATTAATATCCAAAGAAAATTAAAAATATCACTCTGTTTGTTGGCTTAGCGATTGTTTTTACACGTAGGTTTATTGCTATTGTAATCATGTTTAATGCATGAAAATTTAAATGTATTTATGATTATATTTAATTAAAATATATATATATATATAAATATTTTTATGGACTATTGAGTGATAAACAACGTAGAATGATGGTTATTTTATTGCTATTGCTGTATATCCGAAGTATGAACCAGCAAATTGCGAATTTAAAGAAAGACAAAAGTAAGTTTTGTAATGATGATAATGTAAAAATTTTATGCCGAGTTATAGTATAAAGTTATTAATTTTGAGTGTTCCTGATAGGTTTTTTATAATATTTTCGTGTAAAATTACTAAAGGAGAAAGACGTCATTCTCATAAGTGGGAGTTTGCGATAAAACGCCTAAAACTGGAAGGAGAAAGGAGAAGAAAGAAAGCCTTGAAATTATTAAGAAAGTAAAGAAAAAAATAAAAAAATAAAGATTCGACAACTAAGTTTGGGTTTCTTCTTGTTTCTCTTCTGTCCATTAGCGACTTGACCACGCCCAAAGAATTGACTTCTAACGAGACATACACATCTTCCCCCTTGCTTACCATGTCCGGGTGAAAAGTTCAGATAAGGTATTTCTTAAGTGTCTACAAATCTAATTGGCTGGCCGTCTAGTCGCGATAAATCACGTGATAAGTTGAGTGTAAGTTAGAAACTGAAACTTGTCTCCTTAAGATTTTTATGTGAAGACTATCATCTTCGGGAGACATACGTCTTGTCAGATGGGATTGAACTATTGAAACTCGTATCTCCAGACAGGTGAGTTATTACTCGTTGATGTATAAACAGGTGTCACCTTTGGAATCTTAAACTTATTTCGAATGGATCACATAATCTGTCGGATTTAATTAGCCAGGATTCTTTTGCATAACTTGAAGATTAGAAGGCATCTCATAAGAAAGCGAAAAAAAGTGGCCTATAATCAATAAAGAAGTTTCTTTTTTGTTGTCTCTGACTAATGCAATGAGGTATTTCTTCATATTATAATATTATCACTAACTTAACCCATCCGAAACGTGAGTTTTATAAGAAGATGAAGGGGGGAAAAAACATATTGCACAATTAAATAAAAATGATTATTAGGAATATAATTTTTTAGAAAAATATAAATTTTCAACACACTTAACTTTACATATTAAAACTATGTTAATGTATTAATTATAATTTTTAAATTTAAGAAGAAAAAGTGGTAGGCCTACTTAATAGATCACACGGAGACACAAATCCATCCATCTATATATATATAGTCCCATCAGAAGACTGGGAACACCATGTTGAAGGATTGTACCGAGAAATTGCCTAGACATAATGACAGAATCGTATCTGGTAGAGAGATGAAGCACTGAGATGACAAACGACAATTGTAGTACATTGCCCATAACCCCATTACTAACGGGTCAAGTGACTATACTGGATGTTGGAAGTTGAAGTGACAGGTAATATGAGTTCCTCTGTCTATTGCAGTTGTTGAATTGTTGGGGGTCAAAGATGGTACGTAACCTAATGCTGAAAAGAACCATAAATTTTATGGTTACAGTTCACGCCTACTTTTGACATATCGTTTATAGTTGGTGTAGGGAGTCATCTTTTTTAACGCTTCTTTAAAATGAATATGCAATAAAAAGATTGTTTCCTATGATAAGATGTGAATTGAATTTAAATAACAATATTAAGTTCTATTAGGCGTTTATCTTTACCATAAGTGAATCAGTTAAGTTCTCTTATAAAACGGAACTTGGAAATTATTTCGGAAATCCTTTCTTCTCCGCTACGATTTAACTAAGATAAATCGTTGTTGGAGGCTAAAAGTTCGATAGATTTAACGACTTACCATAAATCATCCTAATAAATAGATCTGTATAAAAATTTATATCATCTCTAACCATCCCTTTGGAGGTTTAAGATCTGTCACCAGTATAAAAATTATAAGTAAATGCCAGAAAATGCATATTAATACTGCAGAGATGATGCTACTAGCTGCAGTGTAAATCTAAATGAATGAATGAATCTATAGATAATTCGAAATAAAATTTAAATTTTTACTTTTAAAAATTTTTATAATTAATTTTTTTATACGATCTAAGAAAAAATATGTCGCATACTGTAATTTTGCAAAGAAACATTGTAATTTTGTCAAAGATCATAACTGGTTTATCGTTGGAATATGAAGGTAAGAACCAAGTGACATAAACAATTTAATTAACAATCTGAAAATAATTATCTTTAGTGCATATCACGCAAATAAGTCTAAAGTTAAAGAAAAATTCAGAAGTTTTGCTCGTTTATGTTATGATATGGAGAAATGCAAATTTCATATCTTTAATATATTTTTACATATCGTTAATCAAACATACATAAAAATTTAGATTTATTTTGTTGTTTTTTGATAAGGAACTAACTGCTAACAGAGCTTTAATAGTCTACTATACAAAGATTGTTTTCTGTAAGAATATCATCAGAGAAGCCATAAAAATGATTGATTATACTAAGGAAGATCAAGAGGAAATTTACGATATTAATATTGGATGAACAGTAATCTTCCTCTTGATGCACGGCCTTATAATACACTCGTATATTCTTAACATCTTACTGATTTTCTTCGAGCGACGTTATCTTTTCTTATCAAAATTTGTTTTACCATCAAAATATCGGAACAATTTTATTTATTATTGTATTATATAGATTGTTCCAAATAAGGCCAGACTAAAATTTGTTTTCTTAAGGTTACTAGGTCTTTGTCCATCGATGTTCGGAACAAGCCTTCTTAACTTTTTATCTAGCATATTGTTGATGCAAAAAGATGGAATAAGAAAAAATATATATTATGTGATAAGAGGTTTTGTTACGGAAGAACGACTTTTATAAACCTATAATCAAGTTGTTTCCTAGTATGTTATTGTTACAGTTCCAGAAACAATCATAAATTGTATCACAGTATTTTAAAAACATAGCTTTAATCCAAACAACCCATCAACTATTGAATAATTGATTAATGATGTTTTGCTATTGCTTATATGTGTATATATAGTAAAATATTATCGTTTTCTGCATCATTACTAGCATATTTATACTAAAAATGTTGTTGTTAGTTTTAACGCACTCGAGATGAATAAAACTGCGATCACTAGCAAAGAGAATTAAGATAATTTGTTAAATTTTCAGAGCCTAGTACTTTTTTATTGATAATTCTTCTGAAATACGGAGAAAAATGGTTTCTGTAAAAGACGAATGAACGAAAAACCGAGATTTTTCAATTTTAGGCATAGATAAACAATCGGAAGCATTTAAATTATCATATTACCCTTTAATCTTCCTCAAATTTGCAAATATTATCTAACAAAAGCCAAGACAGAACTTCATTCAATTCACTGCAGGCATTCTTTATCGATGTAAAAAAAAGAAAAAAAAAAAAGAGCGCAACAATAGAAACGTTTGTCCGTCTTCAACTATGACGAGCTTAGTCGTTTTGATGGGGAGATAGAGCAAAAAATTGATCAAGTTTACACTTTTTAAAGCTCTCTTTCTGATCTCTAGAGATCAGAAATTCAGATTACGTCAATCGCCTTTTTTAAACTCAATTAGATGGTGCGTAATAACATTTTTCCTATACTTTGCGCCATATAAATCTACGACGAAAAAAAAAGGAACAACTTTAAACATTATGTGACGACGTGTTAAATATAAATTAAATGTGCGTGACAGCATTTATAACATATTTACCGTAAATATGATTTAATTAATTAAATAACTGATTAATTGAAGAGTTATATAATTTAAGAACTCATTGATACGAAAATACTTTTGACTTGTATCATTGAATAGGGCGTTATGAAAAACTTTAAAGCGAAAAATGCCATTTAATCTTTTATTCCTTTTTTTTCTTCTTCTTCTGAGAATACCGATGTAAATCAGTTATTTTTTTTCTAAAGTTAAAAATAATTAGCATTCATCTTTCTATAGGAAAAATAAAAATAAACCAGTTAAAAACTATTTAATTTCGATCAGATAATTTTTATTCTCACGGGTTCATCTTTCGTTATTAAGGTATAACTTCCATTTAAAGAAGATAGATTTGTAAACATAAGATAGCAAAAATATATAAAAGTATGCAAAGCTATTTATTCTAAGTTTATAATGACATGAGAAAGATTTAAAACAAGCATACAAACGAGTTCTGCTATTAGTTTTACATATATATAAATAATAATAAAAACTAAAAATCTGATATTTTCTTTTGTTTAATCGCGTTTTATTGCAAGCGACAAATTAAGCGAGTAGCGCTATCAAATCGCGCTACTCGCTTAATTTGTCGCTTGGAATAAAATGCGATTGAGACTTATAATAATTACACGAATTTAAAAGTTTGTTCTCATATTTTAACTAAATTTAAAAAAGTAATAAAATCTAAAAATTCAAAATTTTAAATTATAATTTTTTTTTTTTTTTTCACAGAAAAAGAGAAAAATATGAGAAAAGTTTTTATCTCCATACCGATCTATCATATTCAAAATTTGCATAATTTTGCATATGTTTCCATACCTGTTTAATTAATTACGTGTTAGATATTTTGTAAATTGAGGAAGAAGATTTATTAAGACGTGATGAACATAAAATCGCACACAAATATATATATTTTTTTATTATGCAAAAGATGTTTTAATATTCGCCATGTTTTAGACCGCCATGTTATATTAAATCATGAATATATGTTCGACTCTGTGATGGATATTTTAATTTCAAAAATCGATACGAATATATTTAAATAAACATGCATAATAAAAAAAAATTATTCATTAAGCGATAACCACTCGAGATAAATTTTGTTTAAAAATATTAATTGATAAATTTTCTGTCCTGTTACATACTTAATGGATAATCGGTTGCAGAAGCTATTATTGTATATTCATGTCAACTCCTTGTCTTCGAGAGGCTCATTTAACTTCTGTCATATTTTTACTGATCATATCGAAGAATAATTAACGAGAGGAAGATTTCAAATCTTTTATCTTGAATTCAATCTTCTCTTTATCTTCCTTCATCGGTGACCTCAAAAAAACGTAAGCGAATCGGACAATTTTCTTAAATATATATATTTTTCTGTTAAATATGCTATTCTTCTGTGAGGTGGATTCTTTTTTTTTTTTTTTTTTTTGGCATATAAACCGATTGCAACAGTCGTAAATTATAAAGTTCTTTTGTTGACTTTGACGAGTTTGGTGGATGAAAGAAAATTGATCAGGTTTAAATATTAATTTTTTAATTTTGGTGCTAAAATATCTCTAGGGATGTTATACATACATGTGCTTCTAGGCTTTTTATGTACTAGGAGTTAGCTAACATGACAGATATATTATTTAGAATAATTCAAAACACGCATTGTTAACGATTCATGCATAGAGAGATAAAACATTTCTTATAATATGAATGATACAGCAACACTTTATTTTTTTAAATCGATAAATCAATGTAAAGGGTTACCTCATTACTCACATTTCTGTTCCACATGACTTATTTTGACAGATAATAAAAATTGCCATTATTATACATGTGCGCATTTCCTTAACGACCTGAT
This sequence comes from Androctonus mauritanicus, assembly GCA_011317285.2. Classification (NCBI taxonomy): domain Eukaryota; kingdom Metazoa; phylum Arthropoda; class Arachnida; order Scorpiones; family Buthidae; genus Androctonus; species Androctonus mauritanicus. The sequence goes on along the minus strand of WUQG02348692.1, from coordinate 18,210 downwards.
CAACAGTAAAAATAACGAGAGAGCTTCATACTCTTAGGAACAACGACACTTCAGTAACGTCTCTAGGAAATTTTCTCGTTCGTACGTTAATTCAATAAAACGTACGGTTATATATATCAATTACTAACGTGTGATCAAAAAAAAAGAGTCTTCTTCTGCCTTATTACGAGCGCAAATGATGTATAATAATCAATAATCAATGACAGATTACAGGCTACTTCCAGATTATATATGATTTTAATTATATGCCGCGTAGGCCTCCAACGATGTATATAGTTCATTATTTATTCCTCAGCTGAATAAAGTAGTAGATCGGTTTGTGAATGACTTAATTAAGAGTTTTCATATTTTAAAAACTGGAATAATTTGGAGACGTCAATAAAGTTTTAGAGTTATAATAAATTAAAAAAAAGGAAAACAATCAGTTATAAATTCTCTTGTTTCTTTCCAATTACAAGTGATGGATAAAGAAGGGAACCGAGTTTAGTGGATGAACACTTGAGGCGCAGAATATCCATCACTTTTTTTTCGGACAGCTTCTCCAGTTGTGATAAGAAGCCTGCAGGGAACAGCTTGTTGCCCTTCTGGTGTCACATCCATCCGGTTGTCAACTAGATTTGTCAACTGTCTTCTTTTGTAAATTATCTATCTGATCGTTTGGATGAGTTGACATCTGTCCGGGATTCAATCATCCAAAGATTTTTCTCCATACTTAATCGGGTGTAGTAAGTAAACATCATCCCAACAACAACCACCAAGTAAAAAAAAAAAAAAAAAACAGACATCACTAATCTTCTGGATGATCCCAGACTCATAAATCTTCTTTAATCCCATAAACAAAACCAATTTATATTTCAGGAACCTTAGAATCAATTAATCTTGTTGACTGTCACTCGTATGGAGCATTTTAAATGGAGATCGTACGACATCACGTATGCACTATACTGACGTTATGACTGACATTATTTCGATAGAAACAAGGTGTGGTTTGTTCTAAGTATTATCTAAAATTAAAAAAATTTTTTATTTACTTTTATGTAAGACTCCATCATTTGCATATTTATCACTGTAATAATTAGTTTTAAAATAATGCAAAAAGTACATGTTATAGGAAACATGTTTAACTAGTTTTGTGGTCATTCGCATACTTGAATATATTTGAATGAATAATAATAATAATAATAACAAAAACATATTTTACTGGCTTTTAAGCTTTTGATTATGAATGATATTCTCTTAAAATATGTTAAGAAAATTTTCCAGTGAAACAATACCATTTCTTAAAATAAAAAAAGAAATATATAATATATATATTCGTCATGTCAGATCACATGCAAAGTATTGTTTTGCAGAATTGATAAATTAGCTCTATTAAAAATTCCCTTTATGAATAAATTATATCGGTATTAATGGATGTTACACGCGGTTTATTTGAACAAGTTAGTGGTATTAAAAAATTATATTAAAGCATCAATCGATCATCGATATAAATAAAATATTAAGTTTTGAATCTACTTGTTTAATATTTAAAAAAAAAAAAAAACTTGCATACTATATAAGAAGCGAAAACCTCGTCTTATACACGAAACACTGATTGAAGTAGGAAGTAAGGCGAAGAAAATTGAGATGGAGAGCCTAATTTGAGACTTTATCTTTATTTTTTTAACTCCTAGATCCTGTTTATATATTTAATTACATTAATGTTTCATTTTTTTCTGTCTCTCTAATAAAATTATTATCTCACTTTCTGTTTTTCTTTCATAATAAGTGTGTTCTCAGTCTTTGTTTACAACGTGAAATATAATTTCTCCAATGTAAAATTTGCATAATTTCCGTCTTGGACTTTCGTAACGGATAGTTTTTATTTATATCTTGTTGATGGATTTCGAAAGGAGAATTAATATTTATGGATGTAATTTAGTATTAATAGGTAAGTTGTACTTCAAAGACATGTCGGTGAAGTTGCTATTAAACTCACGTGGATGGTTGTTGTTAGTGGCATTCAAATATTTGTATAACGTGATCCGTACTTATTGACTTTGAAATGTATGCTTGCATTTAAACTGCTTTTAATCGAACATGTATATCATTTTTCGGTGCTTTTTTGTCCTTTCAGAAGAAGTAGATGAATATGATTGTCAACCAAAGGAGTTTGTTAATAAAAATGGAAAAATTATGAGTGTAGGAAAACAATTAATTCTTGGAAAAATGCGTGGGAAAAACGCGGGAAAAAATACATTCTTGGAAAATAATGGAGAAACGCATGCTTTGAAAATGCATTCTTGGAAAAAGCTTAGTGAAAAATGATTTGGGAATCTATGGAAAATGCATATTCAAAGAACTATGGAGAACTGCATAGAAAAATATATTTATTCGCTTGAAAAGTGCGTAGAAAGAATATACTTTCTTGAAAAAAATGCATAGAAAAACGTACGAAAATGGAATGGAGAAAAATGTTGTTGAAAAAATGCAAAGAAGAACATATAAAATGGATGGATAAAATGTTTTGCTGGAAAAATATATAGGGTAAAAACGTATAAAAATAATTGGGGAGTACTATAAAAATATTTTTCCAGAAAAATATATAGGAAAAATAGTATAAAAATATGAGAATTGCTGGTAAAACGTATAAAAATGATGCAAGAAAGTATTTCTAGAAAAATGCAAGGAAAATATGTATAAAAATGGATGGATAAAATATTTTTCTGGAAAAATCAAAGAAAACGTATAAAAATGAAAATTAAAAAAATGCATTACAGGAAAATTCAAGTAAAAACTTATGTAAAATGCATGGGAAAAAATGTAAATCTGGAAAAAATGCATTAGTTTAAAAAACATGGAAAAATGTGCATTTTTTTCTATATTTTCAAACGAATGAAAAAATCGCAAAGAAATAAAATGTATTCTTGAAAATACCTAGTAAATCATATAAAAAATCCATTCGTTTGAAAAATTTTAAAAAAGCATACTTTGGAAAATCTATGGAAAAATCGCGAAGAAAAACGTATGCAGAATATATGGAAATGTATTATTGGAAAACAAGAAAAATGGCATGAGTAAACTGCATCGTAAGAAAATTATCGGATAAGTGCATTCTTCGGTATCCAGTTGCATATAAATAGCATCAAGCGATTCTGAATTTTGTCAATCTCAACTTGAATACTTAAATGAGACTATAGTTCAGTTAATATTCGTATTATATTCTTCGTAATTTTGCATTTATCATCCATATTCCACATGAATCCAAAGCTTATCACTAGCATTTTTTCACTACTTAAAAGGCACTTCCAGTTGTAATACAAACGATGTAATTTTAAATTTAAAAAGTAAAAGAAAAACTGTAAAGTGTACTTTTTAAGTGTTGTAAGCTAGGCATACTGATTAGTTAACATGAAACTTTGAATAAAACAACAGATAAAACTACTGGACAGTACATAAAAGACATTCTTGCATCGATGCATCCACTTGCCGTCATAAAAAGAAAGATATGCAGTAAAATTTCAGGTAGGATGGCAAATTATTAGTTAATATATGCGCTCGAACTGTAAACATTGTTTTTTTTAAGACCTTATAAATATTATATCTAATTTGTAAATAGTTGTAATTCTTTTCTTAATCAAAATAGATAATTATAATGTATAATTAATCATTAATGTCGGTTACAAATTTATCTTTGATCGATTTGAATGCTACAAGTCATCAGTTCAGTATCATTTGAAGAAATATATAAATATATATATATATAAAAAAACAATTTGCGTTGAACTATAATTAACTGATTATGCATGTTGTTTGAAGTCATCTATCTACGTCAGAAACTATATATCATTCAAATGATTTGTTGAATGGTAGGCATACTTCATTCCTCCTGACGAAGTTCATTTTTTGGTTACCATTCGAGGCGCAAATTTATATATTTAGAACTTATGGAGGAAAGTTTCTACATAATGCCTATAAAACGTGATTAAGTGCAAAATTATGCTTGTATGCACGTAAATAATCAAGACAATAGATGCACGAATTACTTTACAGATAACTTTTTATACTTTAGAAGGATAACGAGTAACAGATGTGCATTTTTTTGGCTCCGTTTTCCGCTCAAATTTTGGCAGCCATTCAAAAACAATAACTTGCATTTTAATCTTTATCGAATCCGAGTTAATTTAATTGTAATAATTAAAAAAAAATTTCTTTTACAATATTATTTTCCATTTAGGCAGGAAATTCCACGTATTCTATGTATATATGTGGAGAGTGGATCATAAATATGGTTTGCATCTTTACAACAAAAAAAAAAAAAAAAATTCAAAATGCCTAAAGTTATATGGAACGTGATTTTAAGCTTAGTTTTCGAAAAAAAATGTTAACGTATTTACGAGTCGAAAGTGGAGAATGTTTTGTAAATTTTTCACATTAAAAACTTCAGAAAAAAGAGGCATTAATAAGAGAATTAATAAATATAATTTTCTGGGTTTATATCGTTTATGCAAGATGACAAACGCTTTAAATATAAACATGTCTGTAGGGATGTAAATTTGTTTCTGTAATTGATATAAACACCGCATAAACATATAGATTTTTGTGCATGAACTGCACGAAAGATCGCATGTTTACTGACGATACGTTCAAATGTAATGTGGTCGAGTAAAATCGTTTATGTTATCTAGCTAATTATGTGCAGAATTTATCTTTAAAAGGAATCTGTCTATAAAGATTTTACAAGACGATATATGTTCGACTTAGTTATTTTATGTCTTCCACAACAATTTTATTGTGCAAGTTTTCATATTTTTGTTAGCATGAATGGCGTTTAACGATTAAAAAATTCGATATCTTTGGTAGACAAACTGATAAGATTTTATTGCCAAGAAATATTCTCTATTAAGTAAAAATTAGAATTTTTTTCTTCATTTTTATTATAATTATGACTTATACAGGAAGTCTAGATACAGGAAGATCGTAAACATCGTTTAAACTCCTGAAAGTTGAAAATTCCATTCACGAAAGTGGAACCGATGCTGACGTATGAATAGGAAGGATTCTTATAGAAAGATCTAAGAAAATGATCTAAAAAAAAGATGTTACTCATGAGAAATTTCAGGAGAAATTTATAATTTGCAAGATTTTGCATTAAAAGATGTTTTTTGAGGGAAACATTTCTCTGGCTCTGCACTTTATATGCATCTCGTAGTTGATGGGGAGATATTTTTATAACAAAATTAATCTCTCTCTTACTGTTGTGGATCATTATGCCTATAAAAAGTGTTAAATCATTAGAATGCATGAATCGATCCTCTCACCTATTATGATATACAATCTCTCTCTAAAGATATCAATCGTCGACGAAGTGAATACAGTCTATGGATAACTAATTCATGTTTTTCAATATTCTTCTTTTCAATATGTTTGCTATTTAATTTTTAACTCGAAGATTTTTTTCAGTTATGTGAAACAATCAGTTCAAAATAGTATTTAAATTCTATTCATTGCAGAATCTTCAAGCATAGTACTTTATCATTGCGAAAACATGGTTTAAGACTGAAAAACACGAAAAATCTTCTTCTTAAACGTCGATTACGCATAAAAAATGAATTTATATCATTTTAAAATATAAATAAAACTTTTATTTACTTTATAGATTACATATTAAGACTAATTTTTATATAAAAATAAATTATTTTAGATGCAACAAGCATATAGTTCTGTGCAACAAGCATATAGTTTAAATGCAATATGTAGAATTTTTAAAATTTCGAACGGTCATCATCTTGTAACATGACTACGTGGATGCTAAGATAGAAATGAACCATTTTCTAAAATTTCAATACTTTGCGATGTTTTATTCCTGAGATATTTTGCGAATGGTCTAACAAGAATATAGCAAAACAATTAATTGTATAAGGCCTCTGTTGTGTAATATTAATATAGCATTTTAAGAGATATTAGTATTCCTTTACTTGAGACAAATTTTTCCAGAGATATCGGTGTTTAAATGTTTCGAATGGCCATCAAATTTTAACCATACGCACCTTCAAAACTAATAAGTAAGTTACTTGATAATTCGCGATATTTAGCTGTCAAGGTAGCTCAAGATAGGCAAAGTGAAACTTATATATAGCCAATATTGGGTAAAAATACTAAGATTAGTGCGATGTACAAGTAAATCATCCGAGCATGATTTGTCAAAGTAAATCTTTCAGATTATCCATTATTGGCATTTTATGCATCCGACTTCCTTCCAAATCGTTCACCGAGATAGTAGTACTGTATTTGATCTCAAGATCTTGTCCTTAGTTCCTCTGGGCAACGAAGTCCTTCTTCTAAGGACGTCAAAACGCCTAAGGAAAATAAACGTCAAATATCTTTTGACATCTTTTCTGCCTTAGATCGACAGAAGCGATGGAAGTTGGTCATAGCCCAACGTTCTATTCTCGACCAACCACCATATTTCTCTGATCCTTGCTAGTGCATAGTGATCATTGCCATTCATTCTTAGATTATTATTATAAAACTTACTATAGGACAGAGTATATTAGGTGAATAACACGACACGAAGATGAATAGGTATTCTGTGATTTTTTATACTAGTTTATAGGTTAATATTTAAGAGCCTTACAGTTAAGTTCATTATATAATTGAGACTTTGTAAAGTCTATATAATTTTGTATGCGATTCTGTGCAAGAAAATGGATAAATTGTAGCATAGAAGTTTGTTCCTAATAAACGTAAAATTATCATACTAACGACAAGATAAACTTAGGCCTAGAGCCTTAAAACCATCTAAAATATGATTAATCTTACCACAATATTGAATTCGGACATATCAATGAAATACATAAGTTACTCATAGATAATAATATTCATGATAGTCGATCTGAACAAAAGATACTTCGGTAGTTTCAAGAATATTCTCTCAGAGATGATTCTGGAAGACTGATTGCTTTTTATCTATGGTTGCTTGCCAGATTCCATTATATTGCTATCAGAATCTTTCATTGAAGGACGCATTTTAAGCTTTAGATCATTAACATCGAGTCTCCAGGAGAGGATACTAACTGTTGCACTTTTCTAAATACTAGTTATAACGGTGAGAATTTGTATTATTCAACAACTAAGATTTTGATTCAAGAAATGATGGTGAAAAAAGCCATTAAAAGTTCCTTGGTTTGATACGATTCTTGAAATATTCGCATTTAGTTTGGGTGGTCTGACGTGTCCTTCGAAATTATCTAGAATTCCTTCAATTTTCTTACACTACTCTCCATTGACTGGTTGTATGGCACTGACAAGAAGGATGCCGACCGACTATCTTCGCTTTTACTTTCTTAGATCAATCATCTTGTCTAGCTTTGTTCTCAGCTTTTTAGGGACTGGTCGGCAATCCTCTCTTCTAGCATCTCATCAATCTGTTTCAGCACTTTTAACAATTTATCCTTTCTTCTTGTCGTTAAACGCGAATCGGACTGATAAACTTTCTTTTTTCTTTTTTAAAAAAAAGGAAAAAGTTCCAGCCGTTGTAAAACTTTGCATCCTTACGGTTAAAACAACAGATGAGAATAAAAATCAGGAAGATGAAAGAGGATCACTTATCTCTCCAGTAATCTGTATATATGACATCGTGTTTATGTAGGCATCACGTAGGCCCTACTTAAGAGACCTACCCAAAAATGAGTCAATAAACCAGGTTTTTCGACTTAATACTCGTTAACAATGAAATTTTCTTCTTACTTACACCAATTTCTTCGCCTTTTTTTTAATTATTTCCTCGCAATAACCACATCGAGTTCTAGATCTGCCGAAGTAGGTTTGATCTCATTTAAATTTATAAATTTATTAAACAGCAAAAAAAAATTCGATAAAATTACTTTTTTTAACATAGAAAACTAACACAAAAATGCCATTTTCTAGATGACTAAGAGGAAAAAAAAGAAACATGTTAAGAAACAAATTCACTTATATATTGTATCGTTATGTTTAATTCATATCCACATCTAAGGCAGCAGATGGACTACAGAAACTCAACAGACTTTTTATTATTTATGATGGATCGAGATAAATTACTTTTTTTTTTTTAAAAAAAAGAAAAACATTCGTCGATGATAAGTTAGGTGTTACTAATTCATTATGCCGTTTTTGGTCCTTCTCTTAGACCGTTTTCTGTTATTGTTTTTGTTTAATGACACTCTTTACTAAAATCAGTTAAGGCAAATATAGATCGCAGATGTTTCTGTAACCATTTGAAAAAAAAAAACATTTATAGACTCGACTAATTTAAAATTACCCCAGGCAAGGTTTTTTAATAATACATTTTTATTATTTGAATAGCGCTGTACAGCTTGCACCGTAAAGAACTTATTAATTGGTTTACATCAAGTTAACAAACTAATTTTTAAACAAAGGATAATCTACTTCTAAGTGGTAAAGTGGTGGGGTAGATTATCGTCTTTCGGAGTCAATTTTTGCCCAAAAAAAAAAAGAGAGAGAAAAACTTTAGAAGTGTAAATGCCTTAGAGCTAGTAGGGTCAGTGAAGATAAGGATTGTGTCTCGTCCTTCGCTTCTGAGATGCTTGACATCATTCTTGTGCAACATCAGGGTCGACACAAAGTCATAAATACCGGGATTACTCTTATAAATATCTCAAGTCTATAACGAAGCGCCCACATTGGATGAACATGTTTTTATAGTGATGAGATGATCCAATATAAAAGTTTCTATTTGAAATATGTTTGTACTCCATCATCCCCTAGCTTGACATCCTTGACACGAGTTTATAATCAGCTTAAAAATGTAAATGATTGAAAAAGAACTGTCTAAATTATAAAAAGTACAGACAACAAACTTTAGCTTAAAATATTTCTCTAACTGATTTATTGTGTCAAAATAATATTAAAATATTTTAACGTATCTACTTATAAATCAGAAAAGGAACCAGCTGCGTCCCTGAAAACCAGAAAAGTAGGGGACGTCTCGAGAATAAAAATGCTAAGAACCTAATATAAGACCCAGTCGAACAAACAAAAACACATATATATATATAAAAATAAGGAGGCGGCACAGAAACAGAACTTCCTCGATACAAAAGCAAAGTTGACTTTTTTTTTGTAATTTATTGTTGAGAAACATCAAATTTATCTCGTCAACAGAGTTGCGGCATAATAACGGCAATAAGAGACTACTACTAACAAATTCTTTATAAAATAGGGTTGAAATTCTTTCAAGAATGTTACTCATGCCGCCTTATTGTCTATAGATGACAATCTTATTCATAAGGATGTTTTTCGTACAAATACCATTACGAGCGGCGCACTTTCGAGCTTCCCAATCGAATTAATTAATTCTATAAAAATCGATTTTTTTCCGAAAATATCTCGATTTGTTTTAAAAATTCCTTCTCGTTCCTTATATTCTTTTTTTTTTTTTACTTAATTTGCAATTTATCTTAATTTTTTTTTTTTTAGCGCCGGTTTGAATGTCGGAAAGAACAGGAAACGAAAACAAGAGCGCTGAAAGTAAAAAAAAGAAGAAAAAGATAAAAGGTCTATTGCCGAATTTACTTTCGAAATTCTAAAATGGAAAACTGGAACCGAGCGAAAATAGATTGCAAAAGATACTTTCAACAATAAATAACATTTGCATTGTTGATACTTTAAATTCAGAAGATATCGCTGGTGTAAACCGCACAACTGTGCAAAGTAGATTCTTTTCAACGAGAAAAGAGAGAGACAAGTTAGTGTTTGTGAGCAGGTGGCTTGATATTTATTTATGATTGATTATTTATTGTTTAAAAATAAAAATAATATATATATATACACACACACGTATGTGTGTATTGTCAAAATGTATTTCTGGTTTTAATATTAAGACGTACCAATGAGCGCACCGGCACACATCAAAAGGTTAAAAAACGTATCAAAGCAGTACAAATTCTGTAGCGCTAAGATATTGTTTAGACAGTTTTATAAGGTTTCATACATAAATTAAATAAAAAAAAAGATAGGTTATGTAGTGATTTCGAGTGAACGAGGACAGGCTCCGTAAAAGGTCGTGTTTATGAAATCAGGCATTTTTCGATGGGGCATGTGAAACATTTTGCATTTTCGAGTCGAATTTTACAAAGTTTGGCCCAATAACGTTGGCCCTGGGGCTACTCCGGATTCCAAGCAAGAACTAACTCGGAGCTGTCACTTCAACCGACGATGTAATTAATGAGGGAAGGCTGAAGGTTATTCCAACAATTGTCAGGTGTCCAAAGCTTGTCTTTGTTTTTCTTCTTTTGTCTGCCTCTCTGACAAATGAAAAGGTGAATCTATAGGTTCGGACGGTTTTGTCTGATTCCAAATATGCTATTCCAGATTGAATTCTTTTAAAAGGCCTACATATATTAATTTTTCTTTTTTTATTTTCCTTTCTGTCGACGACAATTGTTCTTCAACCAATGACAGGTGAAGTATGGATACGCATCCCGACTGTACGCTAAGTGAAGGACTTGTCAATCATTTACGTTACAAATCTATCATTATTAACTCTATATGTATCGTTAGAAGTACAAGTTTTGTTGTGCCGCCGACTTGTTACCACAGAATAACAAAAGACGAACGGACAATAACGCTTATTTTTGCCTATACGTTCTTAACAACTCGATTTATGAGTTTTAAAGCTTCTCGTAAATTTTTGAGCTGGAAACTGTTTAAAAATAATTTGCATAAGTCAACGTTCTAATAAAATTACGCAAATGCGGCAGACCCAATCTCTACATTCCGCAAAACTTAAAAGTTTGATTACAGTCGTAAATTCGTAACTGGAACCGAAGAAGTTCGTGTTGTAGGCCTCCCGACTGAGCCAGAAATCGCAACTTTTATGTCCACCACGCGTATGCAGCATGCTTTTTTTTTTCTTTTAAAGGCCCGCTAGTAACAGGAAGGATTAAGTTGAGAAACAGGAAAGACGACCTTTAACCTGAGCGACTAACAGAATCTATCGTTTCATTAAATCCTATGATTATGAGAAATTGGCCACTTTAACGTCTGCCAATCGATAAAAATGTGTCTGTTGATGGAGCGCCAAACACCCGATTCCTTCTTCTTCTTCCATCTCCCTTCCGAAATGAAAAGCAACCAATTATAAAGCATAGAACCTATAATTATATAGGAGGCCTATAGTCGCTCCGAGCCGATTTCTTTCAGAAACAAATTGTATTTTTAATTGAGTTACATTTTTGTTGCTGTTGCATCTTTATCCTTTTTTTTGCCTATCGAAAACTTAAAAAAAAAATATTGTTGTAAATAAGGCAATTCTGTTAGGCATTTTGGTAAACATCACGAATTCGTGAATCACCATTGATAGATGAGACGACGTTGCAGCTATCTCCGAAACGGCAGGACCATTATAAAATAGCAAAATTTTAACCGGATATTTTCAGTTAAACAAACATTCTAGGATATCTGAAGTTGAATATCAATGTAACAATTTTATTTTTAATTTTTTAACCGATTTTTGAGCACCTGTTCTTGTTGAACTGCCGACTTGTCTTCCTCCTCCTTAATATAAATGTCACTCCGGAAACGTAATTATTGTCCTTTCGTCTTTCTCCCAATTGGTGACAGGTAATTAGAACTTGTCAAAAGGTCGAATATCGAATAAGAACCGATGCTTTGTTATTCTTTCTGTTTATTATATAATTATACGGCATTCGCAACCCATTATCTGCCTTTATCATCGGAATATCAAGCGTTTTAAGATAAATTATCAATTTTTTTTCGTTATTAATGTGTACAAGTGTTCGGGGAGGAGACGAACTTTCTCTTGATTTATTTTGATAACTTACGTTGTAATTATCTTTTTTTTTTTTTTAACGATATTTATACCCATCTGATAAGTCAATCGATGGTAGAAATCTAATTCGATATTTATACGGTTTTACGCTGCATTAAAACCGATTCTCTCTTATTGAATTTCTCATAAAGGAAACTCGTTAAAACGTCAGTGAAGTATCGACAAGGACTGACTCGCTAATTAATTACTATATTGATCACCTATCTTCAGACCCAGAACGGTCGCCCCTAGTTCCGGTTGGAGTATATAAACCTTATCTTCGTTCCTTCATTAACTCGAGAAACTGTCGTAAAAATGGTTGGCGTATTGTCGATTCTACGGATGTAGCAGGTAGGCGCGGAAGTCTCTCTCTTTCTTTCGATCAACTTTTGACCTTTCGCTATTGTTTATAATTCAGAATAAAGTAACGCGTAAACATTTTAAATTATTCACGGACGTAGAAATGTTTTTAAAATTCAGCGACGCGACGTTACTCGAGCGCGTTTTTGTGAAGGTAAAAATTCCGACGCTCCGAAAAGCGGATGCCATATTAAATCGTCGAAGCGCCATCTGAGAGGTGAAAATTTCGCATTAAAATAAAATTAAAAATAATAATAATAATTATGTTTAATGGCGATGAGAACAACATAATCCTGCATAACACCGACGCAATTAAATTAATATATACATATAATCTGTCCAGTTTTTTGATCAGTATAAAGAGAATAAATTTTTTTTATATTACTGGAAACGTCCGCTTGGGTGTTGTTTATGAACTTATCAAAAGTATAAAATGTTATATATAACGATTTACGACTAATTCAGACTTGGTTGCAACCTTTCAGCTGTCCGAAAACAAAACAAAACGAGTCGAAAAAATTAAATTATGTACCCGAGTTAAACTATATGCTAATTTTGATTCGTTTCAACCAGTTTCCAAACTGCGCGTAGTCATAAATTCGATTAAAGTGCTCGTTATACTTACAAAAAAAGAAAAAGAAAGAGTTATCGGATTAAATATATTGACGTAATTTCTTCTGTTTTGAACAGGAAGGAAGACAAACTGCTTATGAATAAAGAAAAGTTTTCTTCTTTTTTACCTATCAAATCATACTCTTAGAAAACTTTTTAAAAAGTTACGCGCGGCAATTCATTTTATTGAAGTTTTATATTAATCATTTTTATCCCAACTTGACGTTTATTAAATGATCCCGAATCTAATTGAATTATTCTTTTCAGACTCGTGACATGGTCAATGGAACTGTGACAACTGAAATGACACCTGAGGATGATGTACTAATTGAGTTCGCCAACTTGTAGGAAATTTTATTACTACTACTTTTAATGTCGGATCTGGTGAGTTATAAGTTTAATCTTTTAGTAAATAGCTCAAAAAATAATTTTTGTCTTCAGAAAAGTTGTTAATAAAACAAATTTTTCTTTTTCTTCTTAATAATAATGATGCAACTATATGAAATCAAACAATACTTTTTTCGGGGGATACTTATACGCGTAAATAGGGATTAATCCACGTAAAAAAAAGGAAAGAATCAATCAGCGATACTCAGCATAATCATTAAACATTCACATCACATTGTGTGTTATCCTTCGAGACATCTGCGATCACTTCCTCAGTGGAAAGCAAAAATAAAGCTTTTCGTATTCATTCTTACATTCTCAAAACATTAAAAAAAAGAATAAAAAAAAAAACAAAGATAATCATCTGCTACCTTATTTCATCTGTCAGATAACATCAAATTACCGTTTTCAACAGGTCGAAAATTCGTTTAACTCGATTAACGAACAGAAAAAAAAGATATTAAAAAGGCTACTTTTGCGGTCAGAGGTTGAGAAAATTTAAATTTTTGAAGTCCAGCGTGTTGCTTCTCTAACGTAATACGGTTCTGCACACACGTACGCGTATTATAAAGACTATACAAAGCTTTAAAATTATTCCATTCGCGTATATTTACTTTGCAAACATTTAAAAGATCGTTATGGCAGTCGGGCAAGATAATAGCCATTCTTTATTTGTTATGCAACATTCGGAGTTTGAAAGAAATCGTGATATTCTCAAGATTTAGTAAAGTCAGAGGAAATTGTCATCTTTATCCAATAACTACAGTAATTCAATTTTTATGTGACGAGAATGAGGATAACATATCTAGGCAAAGATTACAAGCTCTCGCTGATGGAGCGTGAAAAGAATGAAACGTTGGATAAAGAAAACGTCCGACACTTTTGCACGTTTTGTAAGTGGGTTGTAAAATCGATATTGGTTTCGTGGCTGATTTTTACAAGGGCTAGTGCCAACGCGCTCCAAATTAAATATAAAACTGCAGCGCATCCGGCTCTCCAACTCGCTATGTAACCAGTTATTAATTCTCGTAGTTAGTCAATCCTTTTTTTTCCCTTCTTCCACTTTTGATTTTTTTAATAGTGTTTCTAAATTCAATTTTAAAAGTTTCGAATCGAAAAAACGGGAGCCGAAAAACTTCTATTGAGAATTTCTTGTTTGATTAACGAAAACTTGGGATGTAGCTGATTCGCATTTAAGCGGCGAAACTGTTCTAATTATGCTTTTTTATCGATACTTATGGGCTCAGTTTTGAAGAATATCGATGTCGTAAACGTATACAAAATTAAATATCTGTACTGACAAATTTATAGGAAAATTAAGAGCATTTGCAAACCTGGGATCTTCATAAATTAGAGACTAGTTTTTTCAGTTAGCACAGAATCCTAGTGTTACAATGCGACTTGTAAACAATAACTGTATAAACTTACCTCGAATTAAAACAGTACAATATATATTTTAAACACGAATCATTAGTGAATCAAACTTACTAGTTTAATAATATATTGCACATTAGACATCAATAAATTATGAATATTTTTTATACAAGGGCGTCAAATAGAGAAAAATATGGTTTAGGTGCTTTGATACAGTTCTTAGTTAACGAGCATTATAAAAGACGAAACAATAACGTTTATGTTAATAATAGAAACGGATCTATCCCTTTGCTTGCTTCAATTTAATTAAAATGTAATCACTTGTTGATGAAGACGTTTTTCAGGCAAGTAGGGATGTGTGGGGCTGAAGGAGGGTAGCAGCAGACAAGAGTTCAGACTACACAAGGGAGAGTCTACCTCATGACATACCTTCATCTGTCGATTATCCGGATTGAAGGGTAGCTCTCAACATGCAAATATCATAAAACATTTTTACACAAATGATAGAGTAGGGGAAAAATTTCGAAATTTACCAATATAAAATGCTTATCTAAGGGACGATTAATCAAACCTCTCCCGTGTTCAAAAACCTTATCATCATTCCCATTAAACCCTTTAAATTCGTCTAAGATAACTACCAAACTTTATTTTAGACAATTTTGTGTCATCTAGCAATATCATTTATCAAAAGCATTATCCAAAAAATGGCGACTTCCTACTCATTACCATCAATTGAGAATATTTTGGTAAATTCTATCACCGCTTAAACGAGCACGAAATGCCACGGAGAGAATATAATAGTAAAATAAAAAAAGGAGCTACAAAATTACAACCCTATCCAATTAGAGGCGTTGCAATTTCGAATACCATCGCTCGACCTTAATTTTACGAGGGTTCAAATTGCTCTATATGTTAACAATAAAGCCACAAAAATCAGTCCTTCTTAGAAAACATCAGAAGTATTTTTTGATCCTTCCTTGTTACCGCAACCTACTTAATTATAAATCGGGCCTCACCCTGCTTTAAATTACTCGACTGCTAGTATTATACCCTTTCTACGAGGATCTAAAAAAGTCGGGAGAAGAATGTTTAGTTAAAGTTTGTGTTATGTTCCAGGCTCGGCTTTGCTTGTTCTAATGTAATTATATGTGAACAAAGGGTGGACATGTGAGGCCAACATCAAGCTTATGCCCTCGAGACACAAGAAAGGTGAATGGCTGAACTCTGAAGTAACACTCGTCCATCATATTCTCCTCCCAAATTTTCTGCATTTTTTTTCCTTCTATCTCCCACTGACTGGTCTGTTGACTATAAAATTCTATTTCCTTTTACTTTAGAAGTGTTGAAATCTTTTCTTATACTTTAGCACACAATGAGTAAACTTAATTAAGTTGTTTATCCAATGCCATTTTTTTCAAAAATTAATCTTTTGTTCAAAACTTTACAAAGAATCGGGGAGGACGACTACTACTACAGGTATTAAAATTAAGTCGACAACTTATTCAAAAAATAATAATACTTAACATCATAAAACATTAATTTATTAAAAGATAAATTATAGGTAGGCCCATTTTTAAATGGAATTCCATAGATCGGTTAATCTTTCTAATTTTTTTTTTCTGTTCGTAATTGTTTAAGAGCATTCATAAGTCAAGACATTCTTTTCTATGTTCATCCGGAAAAGGAGGATTATTAAATTCTCATGAGAACATCAGGACAAAAAAAAAAGGCTCTAGGCTGATCTTACAGGCGCTCCCATCTTCTCAGTCCATTTTTACTACCACTGTTTTTTTCTTGTGACCTACCTTACGTACGAAACAATGACTTATGAAGGTTTTGCTTGCGTGCAATCCTCGCAATAAAATCTTCAAAATATACAAAAACGGATCTACAGCAGCGATTTTTTTTAAAAATAAACTTCAGGGTCGCGCAGTAATTAGTTTAAAGGTTAAAATACGAGTTTCCATATTTTGTCAGAATCTAGACGTTTAACGTAAGTCGACTGCAGATGATTAACCTGAATAATTTAATAATTGACCTTCCCCCATCGCTGATATATGTCGCAATCGGGTTGTTTAATGTTTCATGTCTATCACTACTGTAGAGGCTCCTCAGACGTTCTAAGTTCAACAATGTCATTTCCTATTCATATTTCTAGGGTTAAATATCAACTCGCTAAGCTGGTATTGCTAGCAATTGTTAAAATTCCGTTTATATATCAATCTTCGGTTCTTGATAACGCGTATCTTCATTATCTAAATACATAAATTACACCGTGAACTTTTAAGTTACCCTTCAGGCATGAGGAAGACCTTGTAAAGTTACCGAAATTTCTCATACACGCGATACAATATTGATGCGATTCCAGGATTCTAGAATGCATTTTGCATAGAATGCATTTTGCATAGAAAATGCAACCCGTGTGACAGAAGAGTTACAAAATTTCGAATCTACTTCAGTATTTTTTTTTTCTTTTAACAAACATCTCTTGAAGAGTGATTCAGAAACAGGAATTCGGCAAGATCAATTTCCGTATTAGGAAAGGTCTATGTTGAATATGATTTATGCTAGGTTCAAGCCCGCTAGACGTGCAATCTTTAATTAACGTCGATATGTTTCTGCAGTCAACATTGATTTAGATCTTTCCGTCTTCATCTCCGCCTCTTAAATGTCGTTGACCGGATACAATCTTTTATAAAGACGCTTAACAAATTAATAACTGGCAGCTACTGCCACTGAAGGATACGTCCGGCCTTCCAGACCCCCCTTAAACAACTCTCAAAATGCTCTTATGGAAAAAATTAGAATCTTGGATTACCAAACCATCAAATATTGACCACGTGTGGCTTCAGCTTTTTGCAGTTCTGTAAGATTAGTTTATCCCGAGAATCTTGCGTCTAAACATGTTTGATACAGAAACTTTTGGTGCAAAAAACTTTCAAAATGGCCCATACGACCTAGCAAAGTGGCGTCACGTGATTTATGTTTAATATCGTGTACCGGAACAGGTTTTTGATAACGACGTCGATACGCTATTGAAAAACGTAATTAATTGCCTACATTATAAAAAAAAAGTGTTTGAATATGATGGATTATTGAGTTTAATTTGAACGCCAATAATAAGTTAGGCAGTATTCATTCGTCAGATAGAGTACAGGTGCCATGGTCAAGCGATTACGTCTGCCGAAGATTAATGGAAATCTCCCGATATAAAGGATAAATATTAATAAAGAAAAAACATCCGGACAAAGAAAGGATGTTAGAAGGAAAAAAAAAAAAAAAAATCACGGATGAGATACACGATACTCGAAACTCTGATAAACTGCATTTACTCCAAGAGTGCCATTTTTATCTATTTGGGTTTGAGCGCCATTTGCAAAGGAGTCGATTACGTCTACCCGGAGATCGGAAAGGGGGGATGCAGAAGTATATAAGAGAAGACCGTTTTTACAGCCGATACCAATTTTAAGAACGGGAGATTCGTTGGAAACTGAAGCCCTACCACGTGATCGGAATATCGGGAACGGTTTTCCGATCACGATTTCCGACCTTTTCCGCCTGATATTTCCGTCACGTAGGTTTCCCAACCCTGGGAGCAGTAAGTATCTGAGTGGTCCTGTATCGAATTGGATGTACCATTACTTCTTGGGTAGACTGTAGTTACT
>WUQG02348581.1:0-18473 GCA_011317285.2 Androctonus mauritanicus | reverse complement strand
GGGACCCGAGACTCGAACCCGGGTCCTCCAGAGTGGAAAGCCGAAGCGTTTCCACGCGGCCAATCCGGCCGACCATTCATTTATTCATAGGCAGTAAGCTTATGATATGCAATTTTTAGACTTTGTTGTTTTAAAATCGACTCATGTATTTGAAATGGTAGTTCCAGTATCTTTGGGTAACTATTCAGTTATCTGTAAGCATATTTTATATTTGCATTTCTCTATACTTCTAAAATTACTTGAAAGATTTCAAAGAAATTTTGAAGGCTACATTGTTTCGAACTATGATGCAGAATCACACATGATTCTGCATCGTAATTCTTTAGGAGGAACTTCTAGAGTCTACTACAAGCTGCTCATTGCTGGTGATGGAGTCAGCCGGAAGGTTGAAAGAGAGGATTTGAACGACTTGAATACCAGACCATCATGAAGGAGATGTCGATACTCGGCTGGTTGAACTGCAAATGTAGGATCGGAATTCCATTTTCAGAAAATTTTCCAAATTAACTTTTTAATGGTGGTGTTGGAACCCGATATTCTCATTTTTAATAATCTTACTAATTATTTTTTCATTTGTTATACATGGAAATTAGAATATGACTTATGTGGGTTTAAACATAACCGAATATTTAAATCTTTCTTTTAATGCTGATATTTATTTAATTAGTTAGTTATTTTTGTAATTGTCACTTCATAACTTTTCATATAATTATGCTAATTAGTTTTGTTTATATTTTATTTAATAATATGAATAAACAGAAATCTGTTGACTTTTTATTAACTGACTTTGTGTATACTTAAATTTACAAATGAAAATTTCATTTAAGAAGTGAAACGATCTAATTTAATTTACTACATAAATAATATCAAATGATTATTAATATCAATTGAAATAAACATCATTAATTGATGGTTATTTCAATTGTTGAATAGAAATATTTGTCAGAAAACATTTATGAGTCAACAAAACACTTAACATCAAAATGACAAAGAGAAGAAAGAGCTGAATATTTAAACTCTGTGAAAGTTTCCGGATGGCATCCACATCTTTGGATAATAATGAAATGATCTTGACTGAGAGTGAAGAAATTGCAGTCATCTCTAAATCTCTTTTATATAATAACAGTTCTGTTATCAAGATATTATTAGAATATATACCGTCTCCCAATATATTGATTCTTATATGCCAAAGTAAAGTACGACTCACTCTATTGAAAAAGTCAGTAAAAGTCTGTGACTTTATCAATTGGTAATAGTTTTAAACTGTAAAATAAATGGAAATCTTGAAACCGGCAGAATGCCGTACAAACACTTTATAACTATATCTGAAATTATAGATAAACATTAATAGAGAATGTGTTAACTGTATTTAAGAGTTAAGAGATGAATTTAAAAGAGAGTTAAGTAAATCGTCATAGATTTAGATAGCACAAAATAATTTTTTTCCTATAATTACCAACAGCTCGGATGGGAACTTTCGGATATATCAATATGCTAATTTATTCGAAATTTAAAAATTTTCAAAATTTATAAAAAATGTAATATTTATTACTTGAACGAAATTATCTATTAACAAACGACAACCTAACTGTGCATATTTGTTTTGAAGTATTTCACGATGGCATAATTTCCAACTGGCTTTATATTAGGATATTTATTTTAATATCTCCGAAATGAAATTGTCTAATTGTTCCAGCCAATGATTTATATATATATATATATAGAGTATTTACTAATTCTGGACTCAATGTGCGAGTGAATTTACAATTTTATAATTTTAATTTACATTGATTCCTGAACCTAATAATTGCTTTTTAAAATTTGAGAGCAATTGATTTATCATCATACCATATTTTTTAATGAAAAACAGTATCAATAAATAGAGAAACCACTATACAAATGAGGAGTGGCTGAAAATTATAAATGCTAACGACGAATAAATCTCAATCTAAAAGAACGATTATTATAATTATAAATAATTGATCCAAAATTCTGTTTAGTATACATTAATATTTCTATATTAAACTGAAACTGACTAATTAGAGTATAATAATTTTTTTCAAAAAATATATTTTAGAAAGTTTTTATGAATATTTGAAATATTTTTCTCATAGTTTATCAAAAATAAAAATAAAGTTTACAGTAACCTTCGTTTAAATATTTTCTTTCAGATTCTTAGAAAATGAGCAAATCGAACTACAATCTCTTGGCCATGTATTCGATATATACCAGATGGCTCAAAATTATAAGATAAACGATTTATTGGAATTATGCAGAAAATACCTAAAAGAACAAACAAATCCAGTTACTTTATGTGAAATTCATGATTTCGTCTGTCAGCAAGAAGAAAAGTTGGTGGAAAGAATTCAATGAAAAACATCACGAAGTATTTCAAACTGACGAGTTTTTAAATTCTGAAGAGAATGTCATAAAGGTTATTGGTTATTTAGTGATGGCCCAAATTATAAAAAAAATACACGAAATAACTCTTTTTCAATATCTTGTTAGATAGGCTGTAGCAAAATTTCAATTGAAAGAACAGACATGTGTTCCATTTAGTTCAGGCCATGGTAAAATCCGCCAATATCTGAATCCGTTCATCAACAAGATAAGATTATTGTCCATGAATGCAGAAGAATTGGAAACACTATTTTAAAACAATATATTATCTTTAGAAGAGAAAAAATTATATCTTCATATAAGAGTGGCGATTTTGTACCGAAATCAAACTGCGACATTGAAAAGAAGAGAACTAATCATTGTTAATCGTCTTTGATTTAATATACAAATCGCTGTAATGCTAATTCTAGAAAAATGAGAATATTCACACCTTATGACAAATTACTCAGTTACTTTATTCCTACAGAAGATTGCTTTCTATACAAGATTATTCTACCAATTATTAATTACAATAAAAAATCGTACGTAACAATCAAGATATCAGAAGAAGGAAATTGGTTCCATGAAGCGTTTAGATCCCACCACAGGCTGACAAACATTCTTGGTAACTCAAAACTGGAATTTCCAGGATCGGGTTCAATGGGTCGAACCTAGATTTCTCCTGAAAACCTGGATATATGGGACTCGAATTTAAATCCAACTTTGTAAGAATATGCTGCAAAGGCACCTATCGTGATGTATCTTTTGAATACTGAAATATTCTTTGGAATTTAATAGAAATAAAAGAAAATCATGGTTATAGCAGCAAGTTTGAATGAATTTAGTAATATATTTTATCTAAACGATTTTTAACCTCAGTCCTTAACAAGATTTCTTTGTTCGCTAGATGGCCGCGATGGATATATCCTGTGCTTCTACACTGAAGGACTGGGTTTAGTTCCCGGATCTCACATATTCGGATATTTTCAGGAAGACTGGTCCGGTTCGATGAAACCTATCTTCAACATAAAGATTGAACTCAGCAGAATTGTGAGTATGAAAATGCCCATGCCAAAAGTGGGATCATTAAGTACCGCTTAATATGCTGCACTTAAATGAAGAAACAAAAAATATCTATCCTTAAATGGTGTTTTGTAAGTTTATCTTATCCAAATTATTTTCGTATAGTAAAGCAATGGCTTAATCTCTTGGAGGATCCGAATTTATTTCTAGATCCCATAACTGTTTTCAGCAAGGATTCAAACCCAGACTGTTAAACCCCATCCATCACTCTTCCAGTTGATATACCCATCGGTAATGGCAAGCTATAGTGGTCTCTGAAAGTGGGTGCCGATAATATATCCCATTTGATTCGGCGAAGTAATTCGGAAGCAACTTAAGAAATAAAATACGTCTATAGATTTTGGAGCAAGGCGAATGATCTTTATATATTATCGTCTTACAGATTGAAAATTTTAGCGCAATATATTAGATCTGTGTTTTAAATTATTGGATAAAATTTATAAAATCAAAAGTAAAGAAACTATATTTCTAATTTTAATTTTCATTATAAAACAACCAACTATCAAATTCTTTTGATTTTGAATCAAATTTTCCATCTCTGTTTTCAATATCATGTAATTCTTGTGTAAGAAGAACAAGAAAGTTTTAAAATTAAGCGATCAATGTTTTCATATTATTAAATAGTATTAAGTACGAAACTGGTTTGCTTACCGAAAAACATTCTGAACAAAATGTTCTGCTATTTTATGGAACCAGTGAACTAATATAATCAATCCTTTATTGATTTTTGAAGAATGATCAAACGCGATTTTATTGAAATTTATTTTATTTATTCAAGAATAGATGAATAGGAAATTTTTAATAAAGTATTTTGAAAATAGTTTTAAATTTCGGTTTTTATTAATATTATAGTTGCCATAACTGTGAAAAATTCAATCGGCAATCTTGCATTAATTAGTTGATTTGTTGCGACTAAAATGAAAAGCAAAACATTAATATTTTTGCAACTATCATATATAGAAAACTAATATATAGTGCATCAATAATTACATGATTTTGCCTAATTTATCTGAGGATTTGTTGGGAGCGTTATTTCACTGCAGGTATTAAATAATTCAATTGGAACACATCCAGATTTCTTTTCTGTAAAATATGTACTATTTTAATCACAAAACTTTAAATTTAACACTAACAATTAAGACTGAAAAAATAATAATTACCACATAAATTTTTATTTGGATGACATATTCCATTGTTAGGACAACGTGAACATGGAGGTCCACTTTCATAAGGTCGTTTAGTCAAATCGTTTGCACTGTTATAAATATAGTAAAAGGAAATTCTGTAAAATTCTTATTTCTTATTGTAAAATTCTTATTTCAAAAATTATCATAGTAAATAACGATAATGCATTCAGTAATTGACATATGAACAGTGGAGTTTTATAATTATATTTCAAAAACAACTTTTTATAAAAAAAAAAGATTAAAATAAAAAAAAAATAGTTTACTTACGGTGGATAGAAATTGCAAACGATAACAAATATTGGAGAATCTCCAAATTTACAACTCGATTTTGAACATCCGACAGCGAAAAATTCTCCTCTCATCATCTGAACAAAAAATAAATTAATATCATCGAAGTATTTTATAACTTGTAAATTCTATATATATTTTTATTAAATTTAAATATCATTTAAATAGACAATATATTAAAACTTTCTATTGTTACAAAGTTTGTAATAATGTTTTGATCAATGTATAGTATTGACTGCAAATGTCTGAAGAAATGTTAATTAATATGTTATGTAAATTTAAATATGAATTAAAAAATTAATTTTCAAACTATTTCGTAGAAATTGCTATGCAATGAATGAATACATATTTGAAGTATTGTTTTGACTGGCTGGTCCTATGGAAAAATTGTATTCTTCAATATGAAAATAATTAGATAAAATTTAGGTTCATTATTCAGAAGAATCCAACTTTATCCATTGATCTTCAGTTTGAAACGCAATGACCAATTTTATCACAGAAATTGTCACTTTTACCCATCATCTAAGATTTTATCAGTTTTTACGTATTTCTCAATTCTCTATGATAATATGCAACGGCGTGATGCACGCTTGATAAAGTACTCACTTATTTTATTTAGTTCATTCTTAAATCCCCCACTTTCAGAATTTCTTTAAGGAAGGATATGGACTAATTCACTGAACTTCATTTTTCATCCTAAAGCCAATCCCTATGTTGATGGTCCTTGATAGGATTGGACTGTACCAACACTTAATAACGATCTTGAAATGATAGGAGAGACTGTTTGCTTTCTTTGTAAGCACATCTATTCATAGTTTCACTCTACTGATTTTTATAAAATTAGGATATATTGTAAAGGCTGTTATATCGAATAAAGTTTTCTAAGAATTTGAACATTATTTATCATATTTACGAGCAAATCTAATGTTTTTACTATCATGTCATCGGAAGAAGTTCTTTCTTCCGAAAATCTTTTCATCTAGAAAAATAAGTCATATCAATATAAAAACGTAGCGGTCGGATAGCTATGATAGAGACGTGTTGTGCATCACCATAGAGAATCCTGGAACAATTGCCGGATCCCACAGCGTTAAACTTTTTCAGGAGGAATTCAACCACGATCGTTGAACCTTATCACCATCTGTCGAATGACTCAAGACTGATCGGATCGTTGAAATGCTCAGTGTTTTAGTATCGATTAAGTGAAAAGCCGTTAAAACATGAGCAAAAGCTATTCTATAATTTAGATGTTTTGAAGTACAGTAAGGCCGCTTGATACAGCAGTCGCTTATCACCTTGAACGATAATACAATTCGTCAGATGGAATCCATGCTCGGCTTGTCAAACCTACTTTGAAACCTTGAATCCAACTTTCATGAATCATGCAAACTTTCATGAACTTTTATGAATCAAGTTTAAGAATTCCTATATCTTGGATAAAATATAAATAATATTGAAATGGATTAAAACGAGAAAATCTAATGATATTTAATTTCATAGAAATCTATACAAAATATGGAAATTTCCACTCATCCCCTGAAAAACTGGAGATATGGAACACAGATTTAAACTCAGATCTTTAGAGTGGTAAACTACAACTGTACCTGATGGCCAACCGGCCGACCAATATTATTGGAACCTGGATTGGCTAGGTAAGAAATTCTATCAATGTAGATCAATGATCCATTCACAGATTTAAAAAAATCAAAGAAACATTTCATTTCATTTCATCAAAGAAACATCATAAGAAACATTTCATTTTTCAGACCTCTCCGTCTATCCATTTCAGAGCATTAATTCCTTACAAATCTTTTAAAATATCAGAGAAAGAAGATAAACACAAAAATTAATTCTGGTAATATTTCAACAAACTCCTTAATGAAGTCTAGCAAATCTCTCCCTGGATATGTAGCAAGCTGTGCAGAACCAACAATTTTGATCAACTATCTCTGAATCAACTTACCAGGTTGTACTTTACTGTATGTGGCTTTCATGCCTATAATTTTTACTATTACGGATAACCAATGATGAATTTCTTACCTTGTTGTAATTGTTACACATTCCTTCACAGGAATTGGAAGAATAGTTATAATCCTGACTTTCACTATTCCACAACATTATTACATTTTTAATATCCGTATTTGTACGTGCTATTATTTGAGTAATTAGATGCTGACAATTTTGGGGGCCATATCCTTCAGTAGGACACTTATCACTCGAATGTTTGGCCAGTTTCGCCAATGCGTCATTCCAAATCTGAAAATATTAAAATTAAAACACTTTTAATGTAGCAAACATTACCATACCTATTATGAAATTAAGAATTATGTAATTACAATCTGTTAATCGTTAAAACATATTTAAAAATGTATCAAATTACTGTATTTTAGTCGGACATTAACTTCTTTGAAAAAATTATGGGTTAAGTTGGACAATTCAGCACACCTATATTTTCACTGAGCAAAATTCATAACTATGCCGTTTGTGCTCAATTTTTTATTTTCATTGATGCATATAAAAAACTGAGCAGCTAAAGTTTTGGTCTATATTTCTCTTTGTATTTGTTGCATATAAAAATAATGCTAACTTCACAATTTTTATCTTTGTTAATATAATAACGAAGTTATTAAGATAATACTACGGTTACTGATGTACTCTTTTCATAATCCAAGTAATTAATGGAATATAGTAATTAGTAGAATTACTTGAATTTATAAAAATTATAACAATGTATACAAATTATTATGCATTATATTTTGTATAATAAATATTTTTAAAAAAGTATTTTTAACATATTTTAGTTTTATTAAAATATACAAGCAACTCTGCGAAGAATCTATAATCTATATTCAAAACTTGTCCTTTGAGTGATTAAAATGCATCATTAAATCTTCGATAGAATAATCTCTTTGCTGAATGCCGTAAAACTCTACTTATTACTTTCACATTTATTACAGGAGAACCTCAGAAGTTTCAACAGCTGCCATTTTTTAACAGCTGAATCTCTAGGATGATACAATTTTATTTCAGATATGTCTGTAATTTCTTGAGTACACAGTTAAAATTCATAAAAAATCAATCAATTAATTCAAAAATTATTAAAGATGAAAATTTTTGAAATTCGACCATCCTTCGTTTATAATGGTTGAATTGAAAATATTAATTTTATATCACCGAGGTTATTCCTTATAACTTAATCTATTGTAAAGTAGCATAAAAAAACTAATAAGTGATTCAGGATGTACACATGCGTACCTCCTTTTAAGGCGCTTTCGCTATAAAGCGGTATTCATATTTTTATTTTACATCTTAAAATGCAAATTATCTGCAGAATAATATTTAGAATAGATATATAAAACATAAGTTAACATACAGCCGGACTGGACCCTGATCAATCCTGAGAAACAACGACTGACAAGTGAGACACGGAATTGAATCTGCATCCGACAAGATACTCAGATTCTTTAAAATACGTTCATCTGACATAGTTTCCTAGATCTAGCCCTATTGTGCATTTTAATAATAGTATAAATATTTTTAGGTTTTTATATACTTTATCGAACGAAAAAAGCTGTAATTGGTTTTGGAGCAGTAGTCTCGAAC
The DNA here is from genome assembly GCA_011317285.2 of Androctonus mauritanicus. Classification (NCBI taxonomy): domain Eukaryota; kingdom Metazoa; phylum Arthropoda; class Arachnida; order Scorpiones; family Buthidae; genus Androctonus; species Androctonus mauritanicus. The sequence continues at coordinate 9,933 of WUQG02348581.1, read as the reverse complement.
TTAACCCCCGCAATACGAGTACTAAGAGAATTTTAAACGTTTGCCGTTTTTAAATTATTGAAATTAGAAATGATAATGAAACGTAGAGATTGCTATTTAATTTAGCCAAAATCTATCGATCAGTTCAAAAATAATTAATGGGAACATATATTGTAAGTGTGAAATTCCTACGAAAATCGACTAAAAGTGGTACAATAATTGCTAAGTGCAGTTAATAAACTAGAGATTGGAGAAATTTGATAAGATTGATCATATTTTACAGCTTTCCAGATCTCCCCATCAGTTTTGCTAGCCATGCAAAGTTTTGCAGAAACTATTGTTCAGTATTGGTGAAGTATCTGATGCAACCAAGGAAGTTATATACAACATATATAAGAGAAAATTATTATATTACTTTTAAAATAAACTAAAAGAATACATTTGTAATAAAACGCATTAATTTATCACAAATGTAGAATTTCTGATACCATATCACAAAAATATAGTAAGCTTTACTTTTCAATCATACTTGAATTAGTATATTGTAAACTAGTAATTTATAGTTTATCAGAAGAATTTGGTATGGTATTTTAATATCGTGTTCTTAGATAGCACTGTGTACCTAATTAGCGGGCATAAAAAATGTGGTTGCCTGGTTTTCTACAACTTTTCTGTTATGCAGGATGTATAAGAAAATAGCACTTTGTTTCGCTGCCGTAAAAACTAAATTTTGTTAAATTTAGTTTTTTCTGGCAACGTAATAGCAAAATGACGTTATATCAGGACCTACTGAATTTAGTTATTTTATTTATGTTCTCCTAATACATCAATGAATTAGATAACAATTATATAATTCATAAATATATAATTAATAATAATTAATTCAATTCGTATAATTTTTAACTCTAGATCAACAAGTATAATTATACACGCACATAACGTTAAAGCATAGCAGCAAGTGTGAAAATCATAAACTTGCTACTATAGCAACTCATTAGATTACGCGTTTGAAAATCAGTAATTCCTCTCTTTGAAAGAAAAAAACTAAAAAGTATTTGTAGTTTAATAATGATTTCTAACATGGAAATTTATAAAAATTTCTTTGCCGGTTTAAATTTTAAAATAATATAGAAGTGGAATTACCAGTTCGTTCATATATGCAGCTGGTGGATATGGAAAATTTCTATACTCATTAAACTGTTTTACAATCTCCTGTTCTTCGATATCGGTGAATCCACTGTCTTTCGTTTCAGATTCTTTGACATCATCCATGGCCATGATTTGTTTTGAAGTATTTTTGTTGGCAACAGATTGATTGATTATGCAAAAAACAACCAGCATAAAAATTCTTCCACTCATCTTCAGAAAGAGTCTTATATTATTATTAAATTACATCAAATTGATTAAGGAAATTCATTAAACTAGATATTCTTACCTTAAACACTTTTTCATATTTCAAACAGGCGTAAAGATAACGGTTATCGAACAATTTCAAAACTTCATAAAAATCACATAAACTGAATATGTTGGAAAAATAAATATGTAAAATGAATGAAATTAAATATATTACTTTTATATTATATATATATATATATATTATTAAAATATTCTCGTCTTTTGCGAATAATACATATAAATTAAATTTCTTTAACGAAACCATTAATTGCTCTTTACCATTTACCATTTTGTGTGCTGCCAGACTATGTTGCTGGAAGCCCGGGGGCACTGTCGCTAATAATGGTGGAACCTGCCTCTATGTATTGGTATATGTAGGACACAGGACAATTCGAGACATTTTACTGTCCTGTAATGATAAAAAAGAAGTAACGGATGACGAACTCATATCCCACTTTTTTATGCTTGTGCAAGCGCTCTATCCGACGAATCTTTTTCGGACTGCCCCAAAATGCTGAACCCGTTTTCATCCTAATCACCTCCCAAAAATATGGGTCCGATTATTTTTGTCTGTCTGTAAGCGGCGCGACACCACGTGACGGAACTCGGTACGGCTTACATATGAGTGCTCTCGAAAATTCGATCCCCCTTATAGTACATCCCCTAACATGTAGGTGCCGAGTCAAAAACAAAATTATTTTTAATCGCTGAGGCTCCGTTATCGAGATACAAGGCCCCAAATTTGAGGCCTTTCAATCTAATTTTTTATATAATTTTAGGAGATAATTTCAAAAGTCTAATGGATTTCGATGTGATTTTACAGTCCGAATCGAATTTCATAAAGGTCATAGGTCATTTCCATTGACCTATGAAATTCCGCAATTTTTTTTCAGTTACGCTACTTTTATAATCCTGAGTTACTTTTATCAATCCTGAATCTCCAAAATTCTTGTTTTCTCAGTTTTATTTATAATTTTTAGTTGAGATCACAATAATCCTAAAATTACATATCTCTGGTACCATACATGCTAACGTGTAATAAAATATAATGTTCTGAGCAAGCTTTCAACAAAATGCCTCCATTTTCTTTCAAATAAAAATTCCGAAAAGAATGCTGGGTAATTTGCCCTCCTACTGACAATTTATTCATATTTTTTACTTAATATAAATTAAATTTTCTATTGATTTCGTTAGATGTTTAGGAATTTAATACTTATTATATAATAATAATTACCGTAAACAAGCATTTAAGTAATTTATCGTAATTAATGAATGTAAATATCGATAAATAAAATCACAGGGCTTCGTATTTAAGATTAGTTCACGTGATTTCGTTGAATGACCAATATGTCCGTCAATTTTTGAAATATTTTAATCAAGGATGATTTATATATTCTTGATTTTAACACAGCAATTATGAAAAATAAGACATATCGTTACGATCTCAATCAAATATAATACAGTAATTCCTATTAACAAATGAAACAAATTTACGAAACTACGTATTGATTTCCGCTTAGGTGGCTTTTCTAGTGTGCAGTAATCCAGGCTGATATATCACGATTTTGCCATTAAATATCTGTTTAAACCCCAAAGAATATATGCCGTGTTAGTTTATGTGTTGATATACATTAAGAGGATGAAGATATGTAGTTCTCAGCAATCTCTTATTTCCTGCAACTAATAAAAGCTTTATTGAACTTTTCATGTTAGTCCGCAGATAGAAATTTGACATTTTCAATTAAACCCAAAACTATATATGCATATATATATATATATATACATATGTGTGTGTGTGTGCATATATATACACATATATATATATATATATATATATATATATATTATATAGAGATGAATGCAAAGATACATATGCATATCTATTTTATAAATTAATAAAAATTTATGAACAATGATTATTAAAAAAATAATTCATACATATTTCAAAATTTTTACTATATCTTTATTCAAACAGTTGCTCAATGGTTTAAATTTAAGGTCAAGTGAAATTCTCACGTTGTTTTCTAAAACGAAACAATTTCATTGCATTTATAACAAGTAAATCACAGAATTTAGCAAGTATTTTTCTTAAATACATTACAGTTCTAACTCCTATATCAGTTATATCTACTGATATATAGTAGATCACTATATATCAGTACTGTATATCAGATACTGTAGATCAGTATCTTCAGTACTTTGAAGATACTGATCTACAGTATTTTCAACAGTAAATTTCTTCATTACAATATATTCTATTATCAAGTAAATAACAATGGTTTCCCTTAATAATCTTACTATCAGCGCCGAATCTAGATATTTTCTCATCTGAGGCAATATTAGGAAATGTCGCCCCATATTGTCTTCATTCATCCACATTAACATAAATATATCTAATACTTTGGATCAGGAATGCAATAATGTCAGATTCATAGTCATTGAGAAATATAATAAAATCTGTGCTGGGTTTGGGAAACAGAAAAATCTATAAAATGATTATATACAACCTTTCACGAGAATAAAGTAGTACCTAGGATAAACACAATAGTAATAAAAAAAGCATATTTGCGATTCTGTTATCTTGATTGCGATATGTCAATGCGGAATATATGAGGGAAAAATAAATATTTAATTTAGACTGACATTCAATCATGAAAATAAAAACATCTAATTCCCAATAGTTTATTTCTCTCTCCGTTGATTAGTACAGTATTATCCGTTAGAAAAATGCACCATGACGCTATGGCGGTGATATCGATAGATTCGAAACTGGATCGAACAGTTCTAATATATTTGCGTTATGTTAAAAAAAATTGGAGGTTTGTTGAGCAACCAATCAAGAAAATATATCAGTCAAAAAATAAAAAAAATGTCGAATACAAGAGTCATTCCGAATTTTGTTATTGCGGGATATGTGCGCGGATGCGATCTTGAAACGTATCAATCTCTATGGCCATCTAAAGAGAAAAAAATATAAGAAATATATTTTTCAAATCAATAAACGACATATCGCATAAAACGTATCTACTGTATTGAAATATATTCACAATAAATAACAATCATTGTGCAATTTGATAAATTTCATTAACCTTCTATGAAGACGGGCGTAAAAATATTAGTAAAGCACAATGCGATTTCATATTCTATATATCCGAAGTATTGTACAAGCGCTCCTCTAATTTCCGACATTCGTATTTCTGAACGTGAAATTTCCTTTTTCAATTTCACTAAATTTCAAAAGTTTTTCGATAATTTTAAACAATATGATAGCAGAATGCTCTAGCAGCCAATATAATGTGAAATTACAAAGTTAACGTACTATATATTTTGGTAGTATTTTAAGATGGCAGCGATTATATTGAAAAAATTTTCGTTTTGTATTGAAATTTTTCATTAAAATCTGTCAAATAAGAAACTATTAATTGGTCCAATTGTGAAAGATTTTACAACATATAGTGCATAAAATTATTTCAGCACATTACGAGCCAAAATAAATTAATATTTTGGCTCCTAATGTGCTGAAAATTTTTTCTATATTTGAGTACTGAGTATAGTATCTGAGTAAAAACAATCCGATATTTGTATCTAAGTTCGAACAGAACTTAGGTACAAAATATATTCCTAACTAGAGGAGAGTCTCTGTTGAAATTGATCTGTTAACCATCTCAGTCAGCAGTTATTAATTTTACTCTGAAGATATTGTCTGTTAAATTTTGCATAAATTCGGAATTTATGAACAAATTATCCAAAATCATTTATGAGTGACCAAAGAAGGTTCAATTCTGAATTTTTAGATGATTTCAAATTCTATAAATTATTTCTTAAACTACTATACATGTGTACACTGCACTGATATTTGGTTAGGCTAGGTTTTATATCTGCATTTTGCATTTTAACGTTTTATTTCTTATGAATCGTGGCTGAGTTGTATATATTTTATCATCAGATTCTGCTAATGATCGCTTAACAAACACTTGGGACAATGAACAAATCACACAACTAACACAATCGCGAAATATTTTATGCTCTCAAAACGAACACATATTCGGATAATGAACACCTCACAGAACAAACTGTAGGTCCTACGAACTGACGTAATGACAAGCTTCGGCTACGCGTGCTCATGGACTTACGGGTAAGGATGAAAGAATAATGGTTTTTCCCTATTAAAATGAACTCGAAGAGAACTTAAAACAAATTAAAGATTTATTAAAGAAGGTAACGGAAAGTTTTTACAACTTTTTCGTCTTAGAGTGACACTCATACCATAGTGAAAGTCAATCTCTACAACAACAATGCTATTAATCACTTCCAAAAATTCCTTAAGAAGAGAAAAAAGCAGTTGACATTGGACAGATTTTTTATCACCCCACAAAGGGAAAAAATATGATAGGTGTATATATTAATGTTATTACAAATAAATAATCGTAGTAAGAAATTATATAATTTCGTATTTATTTTTTTGGGTATCCAGATCGTATTAATCAAACTCCCATAAAAATTTTATGATAAATGGATGATCGGGTAGCGAACATCGTCATTGAATGGATTATGTTCGTTAACCGATCTTCCACTGTAGTAGGCAAATCAAACTTACCTGTATCCTTCGTGTTTCTCTTCCGAGGTATATTGTAATGATGCTTTATGTATATGAACTAAAACAGCAGGCGGGTGTCCTTTATATAAAGCGAAAAGCATTATGTAACATCTAAAATTAAATAACTCACTTGCGCTTTTGAATTATGACCAATGAGAAAACAGTGGATATCCGGATCTAGGCCACGCATAACAAGAATATAACCAGTTATATTCTTCTTATGCTTGTTATCGGTCCAAAGTATCCATTGTAGGACCTAGAACGAGAATGGATCTTCAAATTCTTGTTGTGCATATCTGATTTTATATAATAATTCAGTAAATATCCATAAATCATCGAGTTTGTAGGAAATAAAATTATGAAATTATCTCCGTAATTCTGATTTAAAAATGAATTAAAATTTGGTAATACTCTACAGATATTTATAGAACGCTTGGTTGACAGAAAAATAAATTTAATTCTTTGGATGACTTGAAAAATTAAAATTTATATTTTAGTTTGGAAATATTATTTTCAATTGAAATCTATTAGTAACATGTCATTTTTAGATTTATTAGGTACAAGGAAATGAAATCCTCGTCATCGTAACATAAAAATTTAAATTATTTCATAAAGATATCTGCAATCTCAAATATTAAGTATAGTCGGATCTGTTTATGTATGGTAGATACGTTCCACAAAAACTCGCATGTAAAAAGTTGTACAAAAAAAGTTTTATCTTAATTGACAAATTACGGAACTCTTCCACTCCTAATAAGATAAAAATTCTGATGAAAAATTATCTCAATATAATCATAAAATAATACTTAAAACGGACATATAAAAACAAAAATCAATACGCTTTGCAGAAATCATTCACTTTATTGTAATTTTAAATATTTCTATGGTTGTAGATGCCGCCATATTGTGATGTAGACAGATTCATAAATTTTACATAACTAAACGTTAACCAAAACAACCGTTTGGTTTCTAACCCATTTATTTCGCCAGGATAACTATAACGTCTATTGGATATAGAGGAACATATTAGTGTCTATGACGGGATAGTTCATTATATACAATAGAAAAACCCGAATATGCATGAAATATTGCACCGCATATCTTCAAAATCGCATAAAACGAGACCCAACACTACTCTATTATTAATATGGAAACTTTGTTCGGGTGTATATTGAAGACTTCATATAATTACAAATTTGAAAAATCTCATTCACATAATAACGTAATTAGAATTGAATTAACATAACAGAAATTTCCACAATAAACTTCTTTATATTAATATGCAGATATTTATGCGAAACATACCGTTGAAGGGAGCTGAATAATTTTTTAAAGATAAAATGTTTCTTCTAAATGTTAGTACATAACGAAAATTTAATATGATTTACTTAAAATAATCGTAATTTTTAAATAAAATTGAATATCATTATGCAGATCATTCTGAGAGAGACAGTTTTCATATAAAGGATCTCTTACTAAATGGTTATGAAATAATTCTGCGTCATGTACTGAGAGAACACACTTACGAATGATTTACACAGATTAATCACTAGAGTAAACAGTCCAAGATGAAGCTGCTTCTAAATATTATATTAAAATATCCCACTACCCGATGCTTTCGTAATAATGAATTGCAGAATTGCTCAATTTAATTTTCGAAATTCATCAATTGTAAAAACGTTATTATCGAATTTGTATTATTAAATATCATATTTCATAACAAATATTTAATGAAATATATGATATTTCATTAAATATCAGATGTTTCAGTACAAAACTCTAAAATAAACGTATTGTGTATTATATAACAAACTTGAATGAGTTATTGTTATTCAGTACACGTGTTGTACCATTTTAATGCTATTGAATAACAATATCAATTATTTATTAACTTTAATAACTTGAATTATTTCCAAGTTAATTATGAATAAAGGGAGAACTATTATTTTAATTTTATTAATATAAACAACAAGAAATTTTCTCGTTTATATGTGTGTGATTAAACAAGAAACAAGTTATAGTAAATAAAATAGAATCTGAAATTAATTTGTGTGATTGATTAATTCTTTTGTAGGATTTACTCTTATGTATCTGCTTGCCGTCCGTGATCCTTCACTATCATCATATCAATAGTGAAGGATAAGGAATGCAAATATCTAATTGCACAGTGATGGCATGGGTGTCCAAATAGGCACGCTGACAAATTTTCTTTGCGCAAGCAAAATTTGGAATTGATATGAACTGTTTATTTTGAAAGTGAGGCAAGTCGATTTTAGAAAAAATGAAGATAATGATAATTATAGATAAAACTTAATATGATCTTTTTATTTGTAAACAATTTATAGCCAAAAAAATTCAGACTCCCTAATATTTTGTAGATGGAAGTTTTAGCTATTTAACGGTACTGTAAATATATTTATTTTGAAAGTGGTGCAAGTTCATCTTAGGTTGAAATTATTTTTAACCGAATATATTACGGCAGAATTTAGCTGGAATATTATACAATTTACAGTTTTTTGCAGTGTTGGCAATATTACTAAAATTTGCCGGTGTTGAAAATAAACATATTATTATCGAAGCACTAAAATTTTTAATGTTTCAATAATAATATGTTTTTAAATTTAGCATGTCGATAGAACGACATGCTGAATTTAAAATTATCGAAAATTAACATTTCTAGGCCATTTTGTAGGTCAGCCTTTTTATTATATTGTTAACATCGCCACGAACTGAACAATTGATGAATTGCAATCTTAAAAATATCCCAAAAGTTACAAAACTTAAAAACATCTTGCAGTCAACTATGGTGTAGAAATTCATTTCGGCTTTACGCCCTCTTCAGCCTTATAATGCATGTTAACTGCAAAAGTTTACATAAAAATTTTACCAAACAAAATCTACATATTTTAACTAAAAAATAAAATTTTACAATTTACCTTAACTTTCTATAAATCTCCCCCAATAAACAGTAAAAAACTTCAAAATAATTAAATTTTAAACAATTGTCAAAGACGCTGCACGTTCTCATTCTCCATAAATTTAGTAATCAACTTAGAATTTATGGAGAATAATTAATATTGTTGACGTAATATCTTTAATGAATAAGGAAGTAGCTTTAATGTTTTGATGATCCAGCGTTTCTATAATAATAATAATGATATCTGGCTACTACAATACACATACCCACAGTAGGGAACGGGTCACCACATCAGAGCCCAACCAGCCAAAGTATTTCCCAGGCAACTCAGCCAGAGATCATTAAGGCTGGAAAACCATTTCAACGCATGAAATGGACAATAGGCATGAACGAATTCATCATGCGTATATATTACACAATTACAAAATTAGAACCCAACACTATAGACTACAGAAGGGAACTCTATGACAAATTCATAAGCAAATACCCAAATATCACAGTTACAGAACAACGCATAGCAGATCAAAGAAGAACCATCATCCACAAAAACCTCATACCACATAGTACATTAGAAAATATTAAAACTCAGGTAGCACAACAAATATCACAACATGAAACCGATTGACATACACAAACTGAACACGAAGTGGAACAAACACCAGAAATAAAATTCACTGACGACAACAAATTGCCCACTAACAACACTAACACAGACCTAATAAATAAACTCACTCACACACTCCAGGAAACATTAATCAATCACACAAATCAAATTCACAGGTACAAATCCACACAATGTCCACGCATTCCTAAACTTCACAACTCACAACAGTCGAACAATACACTACGTTGTATGAAAACACAAATTCTATCAAAATTTATTAATGCAGAAACAATACTCATAGAAATACAAACACTTATTTATGCAGCTGCTGTTACTGTCACTACACAGTTAGGTCTTAAAACACTTCCAAATAAGCTGGGCACAAACACAAGACACAACTTAAAGCCTGCCTGGCAAAAACGACTCGAAAAACAAATAAAC
>WUQG02348470.1:0-18476 GCA_011317285.2 Androctonus mauritanicus | reverse complement strand
GTATTTTGGTTGTCGTCCGAGTTTACTCTACTCGGATAAAACGGTCCGAGTAGCGTCCGAGTGGGTGCGCGCGCATCATCCGAGTGAACTCGATCCGAGTGTACTCTGATCGTGTCAACCTAGCTTAAGTGTATAGCCTCCAAGGGGATTATTTTGAAAAATAATAAAACGTATGTTCAGTACCATGTTTTTTTTTATGCAACAGTCTGGAAATTTAAATTAAACCTTGTATTAATTATGGATGTATAGTATTAATAAATGAAAATTTGTGAAATAAAATTATTTCTTATTTCTTGTTTGCTATTTAAATTATAAATGGTAACATATTTTTCATTTTAGAAACAATAGTAATTCATAAAAAACAAAATAAGCCTATTATAAAATCTAAAGCTTCTGAACGCTGGAATTATATATACATTAAATGAAAAAATTTTTCAAGAAAACAATTCAAAAATTAATAGATGCACAAAAATAGTATAATCAATTCATTCATTCTTACCACAATTACTAATAAATAATATTTTAATTTAGTTTGTTTTATTCAATATATTGAAATTCCATATAAATTAATGGCATTTAATTAAAAAATGTTGATTAATAAAGATATAACAAATGACGTGCATGTGCTATTTTTTACTTGAAAATGCCCATTTTTCATTCATGCTTTTTTATTTTTCAAAAAGCAATTATTAAAATATGTTTTAAATCGCTGTTCGATTTATGATTATTGTGAGATAATTAAAGGAATCATGATATTTTCCTTAAATGAAAAATTAATTTTTTCTTAAAAAATGTGTATGTCAGAATTTAATTTATAGCAAATATAATTCCAAACAGAAGTAGATATATCAGTATACGACTTTTTAATTGATACAAAACTAGATAAATGAATATATATATATATTTCAAATTGGAGTACTGTATATCACTTTAATTATGATTACCTTCATTAGATTATACTGATGATTGAAAATTGAAGAAATGGTAGAGATTATAGATCTACAAGTTATAGATGAATAAGTATATTCAATTTCATCTTCAATGGAGTTCGTTCTGTTGATGAAACAGAAAAACTCATCTTGAAGACAACCTAAAACAAATTATAAATTAATAAATAAACTATACTTTGAAATATAAAATACATATATTATAAAAACGGAAAAACAAGAAAATGAACTGAATTGAAAAAAATTTACCAGTTGAGTCCGTGATTTTGCAGAAAAATATAAAAAGAATAAAAAATCGATACCAGTCATTCATGTTTTACGATAATAACACATTTTTTGAGCTTTTTATAAGATATTGTCGATAGATATTGTTGTATTTCTTCATTTACTATTATTATATTAGCCATATCTGTTAATATAACCATTTATCAAACTGAATTAAACGGTAAACTTCATTAAAACAGTTTAAAAACATTAACAAAAAAACATGATCTGCATTTAAATATTTAAGTTATATATTCAAAGTATAATGCAGTTTAAATAAGCATCGGTTTGAAAATTGAACAAACCAATGTCAAAAAAATATTGTAAATAATATATGTTTGAAATTTTTTCTGTTTATATTTCATAGCTCATCTTCATTATATAACCAATCAAGCTACATCAATTAAACGTATTTACAGGTTCTTATAAATTTATAGTTCATAGAATTATCTCTAAATTATAAAATACAAATTATCTATGTGTATGTATATCTTTTTCTTTCATAAATAATCAGAGTTGCTTAGGATTGTTATAAGAATGTTCTTCACCATTAACTTAACATGGATATATTTTTAGGTTGTCCTTGTTTCATCCAATACTTCTTTGGGGTCTATGGGAGGCAATTTTTCCTTTATATTGTTTAAGTTATATGAAAAATCACTTAAAATACTTTTAATGCTGATTTCAAAATATATGTTTTGTACATTAACTAAAGAAAGTTAATTGCACAATATCGATAAATTCCACAAAATCTATTGGTTAATCATTGAATTCGATTATTCACCGAAAATATTTTCTGTCACTTTATTTCTTCTTTAGCTAGTCATCTCATTCATTATTGAAGGTAACCATAGATATTCATTGTCGTTGATAAAGATGTCGAATCTTTGTGTAATGCATACGTAAATGATCTTCATCGGTGCATTTTTGGAATTATTGAAATTAAAATTATTATTTCAACTTCGAAATCTATTTTTAAATAGAATCCGGTAGAAACAGTGCCTCAGGTGCGGTAGAATCTAGCCTCGCGATAATTTTTTTTTTAAATCGAAGTACAGTATTTATAATTCAATAAATTGTAGAATCTACTCGTATTATCAAAAAAATTAACTAGGCTTTTTCAAAATCGAAATTAATTTTTATTTTTTTTTTATAATACAAATTAAGTATAACGATTAAATATCCGATAATTTCATATTTTTTTGATAGCTATTTAATATATAATTTTTAGATATTATAAGATATAAAACAACGAGTTTATTAGTATTGAAAAATTTGATGTGTTAACTAGGATTAAAGAAAGCCCATTATGAAATAATGTTTTGATGAATTCGTAATTTCTAATATTTTATTCATCATGATAACTTTTTTTTTTTTTATCAGTAGCTAAAGAACCATTAAACTGTTGAATTTTTATATGGTAATTATCGGCGATTTGTTATCGAGCGTAACACGAGTACAATAATTTTTCAACAGGATGAGCATATTTCCGTATCTAAATGAACAGTTGTAGCAATATATCAATACAATGAAGTCATTAACTTCGTGTTATGTTATGTTGGTGCTATTTGTTTACATTTATCCAAGTAAGTAAGAAAACAGAACAGTATTTATTTAAATGATTTTAATATTTTGAAAGTTTTAATTTATTATTAAATGAATTCAAAACTTTAATTAAAATTTAATTAATTAATAAGTTTAATTTCTTCTGAAAATAAGAGTTGTATAATAATAATTAATAGTGCAATCATAAAACAATACAAGTCTATTATAGATATATTGTCTTATCTTGGGTCGAAAGTGTAAAGATACACGAGTAATATATTGATAAAGGGCTTTCTGTTATACTGTACTATATATTTGTTATTTATGTTGCGTAGAAGCTTTTAATAGAAAAAAGGGAAGAACAGCGGAGCCGACTTTTAATTTTTGTCGCGGTGGCCTGATTCGTCAATATCCAAATATTTATATAAATTTTTACCGAAAAAATTATATAAAAAATTAGAACGATCATTTGAATGATCATTTTAATATTAATTATTTACATTTATAGTTATTTTTGCATTGTTAAATATAAAATAATACTTTTGCCCCGTGGTCAAATTTTTACTGGGACAACTGCCCCAGTTCGCATATAGGCCTAAGGAAGAATTATTAGATGTTTTTATTCCCATTAAAAATAATATTTCGATAATTCGTTCACAAAATTAGTTTCAATTACGATAATTGTTAAAGCTCAAATATATTTAATAAGTTAGTTATTAATAGTCAGCAAATTGATAAAATCTGTCAGCATTGTTGGCTTAAATTTGACTCAAATTTTCTATACAGTATATCTACGAAATAATTTCAATTACAGTATTTAATTTAATTTCATTATATATAGGCTATATTAATTTCATTTATATATAGATCTATAGGCCGTAGTTTTTGCTTTCTAATGAATCACGAAACGAAAGAAGCCTTGGCACGTTTGCCAGTAGGCACATTAAACTCAAGCCTAGAGCTCCCAATCTTCAGGATTTTCTTATTTAATTTATGAACGTTGCAGACCCCGAAATATCTTAACACCTAGGGCTTCAAGAGATATATAAACGTTCCATTGGAAACAAAATGTCTAAAATTTTTATACCGCCATTCAAATGCTCGATTATTTTTAAAGAAAAACTAAATTTTAATGCAAATCCCAATTATGTATAGAGAAATATAATTTTTAATGTATATTCTGTTATTAAAATTCACTTATAATATTCAAGAATATAAATTCTTTATAGACATAATTTTTTTATATATTTTAGATTTTCTATACAATATAGCAATACCGATATAAATAAAGATAAATTCTGCGATACTATTTTTTTTAATTTTTGCTGCATATTTTTTACCATATTCACAAAAATAATTACTGTATTGAAATAAAATAAATTTTTCTGTGTATTTTGTTACTTTTATTATTAGTAATAAAAGTAACAAAATACTTTTATTACTAATAATAATAATTAAAGTACAGAAGTAGTAAACTTAGCAATAAAACCAAGTTTGAATAAAAAGTGAAATTTAAAAATCATGAAAATTCTTTCTGTGATTTTTATAAATGTCCTAATATTTTTCATTATTGTATTATCATTGGATAGTCTTGAATTTAAATCAAATCCGTGATCCGAAAGAAGACATCATTCTGCTCGAAAATGAAACTTTCTATATAAGTGATAATAGTTCTGTCGTGGATACGCATCAAGGTATTTAATTTTGAGATTTTAGTTTAAATATAGGGCCTATATATATATATTTATATATAAATTTTGCGTAGTATAAATTATTAAAGCATTAAATTTTAGCTTGATAACATAATCAATAACTTAATTGTTATTATTACAGGTATTATCAATTTTTTTTATTTTTGTCTAAGAATAAAATCTATTTTATATAATAATCTATAAATTATGGTATAATAATAGCAAAAACATTTTAGAATGTATTTTAGACTTTTAAATTATTATTATTTATTTATATTATAATTAGGATAAGAATCCAGATTAGTTTTATATTTTTATTTAATTAAGAGTTCAGTTTTTAATATTGATTTAATGGAGTCTAATTATCTTTTAATGATTTTCAATTTTCCTTCCATTAGATTATTATTATTATAACTTCGAAACATTTTCGAAAATTCATATAAATTTTCTATTAGTATATCTAATTTTCTAAAAATTGATGGCTATAAATGATTTTTTTATTATTTTCTTTCCGTAATAAACTACAAGAAGCTTTAAGTATAGGTATGAATTGCCTAAATGTGATATATTAGCATTGCGTGAAGTTTTAGATTGCATTGGGAATTTTTCCAAAGTATTAGTTTCAGTTATAATCTTAATAATCAGTTTTATTCTAACCTATTTTTATTTTCCGTAAATGTAAGGTTTGGGGCAGAGATGATGTCAAGTAATTCGCACTTATACATCTTAAATGAAAAAGTGAAAATATTAAACTTTCTAATGTTTCCGATGACCTTCTAATATATCATTATTCATTCTGTTTTCGACGTTAAATTGTATCTGAAAGAGACTGGCATCCGTTTCTTTCATAAATGTTTTATTATTATTTTTTATAAAAAATAAATCATTAACTAGATTAGAAATAAACGTTAATATTTGTACCATCATTAAATTAATCTCTTCTATAGTTTACTCAATTAGCAATTTTCTGCTTCAAAGCTATCCTCGGTGAGTTTGTAATGCTCTTTTAAACATACCTTTTTCACTTGAGAGGAGTTTATATGAATAATAAAATAAATGATGATAAAACGAAAATTTAATATCAAAATAATTGTTTTACCAGATTTAAAATAAATCGATAGCATCTTGCCATCAATTAATTAAAATTATGATATTCATATTTTTACACAATATAATTTCTTTTTACATCTGGAAGAGACTAGCAATGATTATATCCATGGTTGGATTTTCTCTTCCTTATCTTTTTAGACAATGCTAATATATCACATTTAAACTCAAATCTTCTTGCAGTTTATTTCAGAAATAATGAAAACATATACATATAGTCTACACATTTTTAACAATTTTCTATACTATTAGATATCAAATCTGTTCTTGTATCGGTATGATCCCGAAGCTATTCATTAACTTATTATATCGGTTATTATTTTTTATTAATTAAAATAAAATGCATTAAATAATTTTAGTTCCTACATCAGTAGCGAAATAAATTTTGATAGTTTAAATTTTTGAAAAGATCTTATAATAAATTGACAGATATAATGGATAAAAAAATAAAATTAAACCAAATGAAAATCAAGGTCTATCAAATACAATAATGCTATTAAACGTTCTACCTGCCTTTGTTTTAAATAAGCACTTAACTTTATAGTTTATACTTTCGTTTATGACCTATTTTCATTCACGAAAACCTTTTCTTCACTATTCTTAACAGCATAGTTAATTTCAGTTACCTCGTTATTAACTTCCTTTCGAATATACTGTATCATTTGACCTCTGTTTCTCTCTCTGAACTGTTTCTTTTTTTATGATATTTTTAAAAATGCATCAATATTTTACTAAAGTATCTATATGAAAACAGATTAGTAGGCTACTTAACGTCAACTTATTTGTTTTGTTTTTTTTTAAATTGTTTAAACTCAAAATTAAATATAATTATAAGTAATAATAGTTTTGTTCTGAAAACTGAAGAAAGTCGTATCATGTCCGAATTTTAGATAGAGTAATAAATATTTAATTATAATCACTAAAATCTCATTATTTCCGAAAATAACAGTTCAATAGTTCAACTTTTAGAATTCAAAGGATTTGTATTGATTATCTTAACTCAAAGCAACGTCTTTAAATCTTTCAACATAATTATCTACATATCTAGTAAAGCTTATTCTATTCCTATGCTATGTCAAAATACGTGAAATAATTTATAGAATAGCTTTAATCTGACAAATATAGAATAACTCCACCGAAAGACTATTCAAAATAATGATATATAGATCTACAAGTCTGTTTAAAATTTTAAATGATTTTTAATTAAAAAAAATTAAACAACGATAATTAATCAAATTAAAATTCTAATAGATTTTAACTATTATTTCATTAAAAATTTTTATTTCTTTTGTAATTAATTTATTTTTAATTAAAATTAGGAATCATTAAAATTTGCTAGAACATAATAAAAATGGCTAGGCGTCTATTTCTTTTTTTTATATAAAATATTTTAGTTTATTCTGGAATAAAAAAAATCTCGTGATGTTATTTGTTTGTGTAACCTTCACTTGGTTGGTTTGACCCTGGGGAAAAAAAGAAAGGAAATAAAAAAGCTTGTATAAAATGCCAACATAATGAAGTTACGATACATGCTAAATGTTAGGTAGATTTTTTGCTTTAAATGTAATGCTGAATAAAATATATAATTGGAAAAATATTAGGCTGCTCAAAATATTTTTATTGGCATACAATTACTATTATTAAATTTTCAATGTATGACTAATATCAGCTCCTAAAGTAAATCTATGTAAAATTTAACTCTATAATTTAAATAATAATTCGTCTAAGAAGGTTAACGGTTATTGTTTTTATGAAAATTTATGCAAAAGTAGCAATCCTTAGGTTTTAATTTTAAATGAAATAACTGCAAAAGGAAATTGTAAAATATAGATTTTAATAAGGTCAAGTTTATCAGTTTATAAAAATTATGAATATTTAAACAGAGAAATATAAACTAAAATTAATATCTAGAATAGATTTTCAGAATCCAAAATAAAACTTTTAGTTAATTTTAATAACTGTTAATTAACATAAGTATAATATTTGTATCTTTCTTAAAACATTTATTTTTATTTTTGATAGTTCTTATCTCTGTAATATCAAAGGTATAAAATGAATATAATATAATACTATAAATTTATTGAAATGAATAACATGAATATTAAATTTAATATTTCATAATTAATCTGTTAAAATTTTATGAAATATAATTTGCAAAGTTAATATCTAACTTATATTTTTTTTATTGTAGGAAAGGCTTGGAAGCGGTATGTCCCTCTGATGTTTGCGATAGCAATAATAATATCTGTAACAATAACTTTAACATGCTATTTTATCCGTTTGAAGAAAAAGAGAGATCTAATCAAGATGGCTTCCACCTCTCTAGAGATGAGTACCAAAGAACATTGATAGCATAAAGCGCGAATTGGTTCATATCTAATTCTGATAAATTCGATTTGAAGATATTTATTGATGGAAATTAAAAAAAAATCACTTAAACAGTCTTCAAATCGCAATTGCATAATATTTCATCCAAACATTCTAACCTGTTCTTTATCAGAAAATCTTAAAAAGAAAAAATAGAAAAACTTTATAAGTCAGACTTAGTAATAATGTATAAAGTGTACAAACAGGGATATTAAGTTTAGACCACATACCGAAATACCAACGTCACTCCAATTCGTTACTGCCAGCCATCCAACAATGACGTTACCTCGGGTCAAAGTCCATGGTTGGCAGAAGGTCACTCTGACCCACATTGCCTTCCAATGGGATCCCAGAGGGTATCCCCACTCCAACATCCTTCCTACCTCCCTCAGCATCACCTCTGGCTGAGAAATTAGACAGGAAACAAGTTCCGATACACAGATAAGCATCAAGTGTGAGTCTCAGAATTTGTCTTTATAAATCTGATAGTTGATTTATGAAAATTTTCTGTAGATTTTTATAATTTAAAAATTATTTTATCGCTTTGATTTATTATATTTAAAATTCGTGATCTTGCAATTTTTGTTTATTAACGATATATATATATATATATATATTTATCTTCTCGTGTTTAGAATATTTAAATAATTTCTTCTACGTGGAGTAATTAAATTAATTAATTTTTGAACTATTATTTTTAACTTTTTAGAAATTAAAAAAAATATTAATGACGTTTAATATAATTAAAAACTTTCTATAAATTGAATGTAAATTTTAATGACATTTTATAACAAATATTGATAAATTCAATAATAATTTTATAATTAATGTATCATTAACAAATTTCGTTTATTGATTATCATTAACATGATGTAAAACAGTTAATATTAACGAATCATAATTCTGTTTTTTATTGATGTATAGTACTATTAACAATCTATTAATGTCATTAATAAATAACGTATAATTTGGCTTAAAATATTTCGGGTTAGTAGGAAAAAAATGTAAGAGAGATGCTAAATTCGGTATTTGGATTGACCTGAAATATCTAAACAATGTGACATATATATATATCATACCTGTATATAGCAATAGCTTATAAAGTACTATATTGATTTATCAAAATGTATGGTTTATAGCAGTGAAAATAAAAAAAAATGCTAAGTTTCTTGTAACTGAAGATATTCGGGGGTTAAGTTCGTGTGAATAAAATGTCATTTGGGTCGAAGAAACCTTGACCCGTGTCGTTGCAAGAGGCCAGCATCATTTAAAATACGTTTGAGGGGGTCCATTGTCACGTTTTCTCTTTATCATAACGATGTTTATTCGCGAAGATACTCTTTTTTTATATATATATTTCTGTCATTCCACCTTGGTTTAAAAAATTGCCGCGAAAAATAAGGAAAATAGGTTATAAAAGCAAACTATTCTTAAAGTTAAGGGGGATATAAAAAGAAAAAAAATGCATAATTTGAAAGTTACAACGCCTCTCGCCCGCAGCTAGAAAGTTTCGCCAGACTGGGATATTGTTTAAAGGCAAAAAAGAAAAAAAAAACAAATACAGTGGCAGACCGGAACTAGGAAGTTCCTCACGCGTTCAGATGAGGGTCAATGATTGCAGCGACACTCTGTAGATCTATTTGCGTCAGTAGCGAGTGTATATCGTTGTGGGCCATCTATCAGAAATCTGTAGCAGCCAACCTTAACGCATCGCTGCTGAGAAATACGAAATGAATAATCGAATATAGATCAGTAGTGTCCAAGAAGGTAAGTTCTTTTTATATCTCTAATAAAAATATCTTGTCCGGAACGGTTTCCTTTTCTTTTTTTTCTTTTCTCCTCGATAACAGGATCAACTTCTATCGGTTACCACGTATGAGTATGGTTTAATTTAAAGCAGTAAAATTTGTTTATAAATGTTTATTAATGAGTACTGTAACGAACTCATAAATAATTATAATGTAGTAGTTGAATTCGCGGAAATTTTCGAATTAAAAAAAAGTATTTATTACTTAGCGAGTTCCCAAACTTATAATTTATGAAGGACGTTACCCACGATCTCTACCTTAAACTTGTACGTTTAAGAATGCAACCTGAACTTTCGCTTTCTTTAATGTATTTTTGTATTTACTTTTCTCGTGAATTTGAATAACTAATGGTGAATGATAGGAGTTTCTTGAGAAGACTCCCTTGTTCCATAAAAATGACAATACTGGGAGGTAAGTCTTTTGGATTCGATTATAAGAAATTTTGGGGTAAATAAAACCATAAACTCATTTCCGGTATTCATTTTTAGAAGCAAATTTAGGCAGATCTTCTTTTATCAAAGCGGTCTGAATGTCTGAATGAGATAAATTAATGCTAATTCGAAAGCGAATTAAGGTCGAAGTTATACATAAAAAGCCGTAAATCGGATAATAAACGGCATTTTCTATAAATTTGAATATTTTATTATAGAAAAGAGGTCAAAATGTTTAAGATACATATGTGAGCTTTAAAAAAATTTTTTTTCCTCGATAAACTAAACTTTTTAAATTATTGCCTGGAAGAACTTCAAATATATAAATTTAAACATTTAAAATTATTGTTTAGAAGAGTTTCCGATTATTTATTGACCGTTTCGAAGGTGTTGACAAACTTCTGATGCGCAACATTCACCGTTTCTAATTGGAGATATGAAAGAAGTCTCTCTTTAATCTTCTCCTCACGATAGAGTCTGCAATCACCAAAGCGAGCGTGATATCATTTCCGTAATCCTTGACATCTTGTGGATTTTTCTGGGACTAGGGCGATGTCGTCATTTTGCTGGAGAGTCTAGAGGAAAGAATTTGGCAACAATACTAGTCTATGGTAGACAGTTAGAGTAGCGGTGACCTCAAAGATCATAACCTTTGCTCCGACATCACGCTCGGAGCAGCAGTGACAAATGGATGCTCCGGGAAATATTTTCAGAAATCAGGTTTGATTAAAAAAATTAATATATTATATAGAGTTTATTGAAGGACTGGAATTTTTCTCCTTGGACAAAATCGGTTTTTTATTGCCCAGGAATGTAGTTATATAAATTTTTTTATAAGTGTAAACACGAGTTTACATTAAACGTTAGCAATTCTACTCGTATTAATTTTATTTTTAAATTTATTCAGTAACATTATCAAGATAAATACGCTTGGAACGAATTAAAATCAGAGCAACGATTTCTCAATAAATAATTTTCGAGAGAGTCAAAAATGAATGATAAGGTTCCGCTCTAAATACAGAACGTAGAAGATATTTTAAGATAAATCTTTGATACAAGTTATTACATTGTTAGGCATTACTTGCCTATATTATTTTATAACATAAATATTGATTAATTTTTTCATCGAAAATATTTCTGGGGATTTCTGTTACCATAATATTCAACCATCCGAAACGAATCTGTATTAGAAAACTAATTTAGCTATAAAAATATATATTTTTAAATATCTCTCTGCATAATTTACATTATTTTTAATACCGAATTAAAAACAATTTAGCATTTTATTAAATGATATAAATTTATACACTGCTATGTGATTATAGCAGATAAAACTTTATACGCTTTTTATTTTTATTTAGAATACGAGACGTTTCTTTAATATGAGAGAATGAATAAGTTGTTATAGGTTAAATATAGGTCTATCTAGTATTTTCATCTGAGTATGCATTTGAAGCAGATGGGAATTTAAATAGAAAACGACTGAAATGAATATTTTCGTTTTCATTCAGAGAAGCGTGAAGAGATAATCTTTAGAGATGTCATACGAAGACGATTCGTGTCACAGGAAAGAATTGATGTTAAATGGGTTAACTAGAGTTTCGTGATCGCGATGGTAATCCTCATGATTTATTACCGAGCACATAAATCATAATTCATTGTTTTTCTGATATTACAAGAAGTGTCAGACAAATATTTAAAAGGAAATTAGATCTGAGGGGATGCGTTTCGCACGAGTTGTAAAAGATAAGGTACTTTTTATTAGCCACATGCACACTTTTCTGCTAACTATGTCTTTTTATTCCGATAAATATAATTTCTGATTCAAACTCTATTGTATTATAAAAGCGTCGGGTGCATTTAAAACTGTTATGCCCTTGACATCTTTCTTAGAATCTCATTTTTGACGTGACGAGGTTTTTGTTGCTGATTCGAGTACACTTTGTCTTCGATGCTGTAGGATTTAATTATAGTATCTGACTTCATAACTTGTCCTTGTCTTAGCTGCTTAAGTAAATTTCAATAGGCTTGTAACAGTAATCAGTCATCCGTTATACATTTTCTAACTAATTTTACTAACGAGATGCCGCTTCCTTAATGAATACCGCCTTTTAAAAGCATCGGTAGCGTTTTCTTTAAAGTTTTAACCGGAACCTACAGCTTCTCTATCATTAAATAATACCATTAGAATAATTCTTAAATATCTAAAGAAGCAAAACACGTGAAAGTGCAAAGGTTAATCTTGAGAATATTATTCTATCTTATACTTCAGATTATTAAATAACTACAAATTTTTAGTTATTAATATGAGACTTTTTAAAATATTTGATCATACTTCAAATTTAATTTTATTAAATTTTTAGAATTTTTTATAAAAATTGATACTGATGTAATCCGAAAAAAAATGTTAAATTTATTCAAAATTAATTGCATATATTACAGCTTACTTGTGAAGATTAAGGTTATAAATTTTTGCAAATAAATTAAACTCGCATAAAATAAGTTCAAATTGTTAGAAAATATGCAAGCCAAATTTTTGAAATTTTCATATTTCATATTCAAATTTTTGTTCTTTAATGTGTAAACAAATTATTAGCAAAACTTGTTTTCTTTGTAACCGTTACAAGTTAAACTGCAAGAAAAATTGCACGTTTTCAAGGCAATCAATTTTATTTAATTTAGATGAGTTTTTAATTAGGTAGGATTTATGTCTAATCAAAAAATAACTTCAAAGACAGATGAATATCCCAAAAAACAATAAATTCGTCATTCAGAATCTTTTCTTCCCCTTTCTCTCTATTCAAGTGATATTTGTATTTTTTATCGTTTTACTTTATATAACTTTCCTCGTTTTCATTTTGATTAATACGTCAGTGTGATTCGTTTTGTTGTGCATTTATTTATCTTTCATAGATTATCGAGGAAAAATACCATTTAAAGTCGAATTAATCCTAACTTATAACCAAATGAGACAGTTTGTCTTGCCCTTTATTCGTATCTTTGCCTGAAAATCCGGTTTGTGAGTCCGATCTTTATATAACTTTACATATAATGCAGCTTTTGACTCATAAATAAAAGGAAATATCGATTTAGTTATATGTGGGCTCATGTGACTCATTTTTACAGATCAAACCTGCGATGTTTTTCTTTACAATTTATCTATATTCTAAGACTTAAGATACCATATATATTATAAAAAAATTAGTAATAAAATTTATCATATTTATAGATAAATATAGGCTATCCTAATAAATTAATCAATAATAGATTTTTTAAATTTTTTATGTAAAAAATAACTTCAAGAATACAGATTATTACACTACTGAACCCTCTTTCGAGAATTTAAACATCGATTTTTTTATTTTTATGTATATAATTCGGTGATGGGCAAACAAATCATGGGATGAAATGTGTGATTAGAAAGCGCGTCAAGTATTTACAAAAGCTGTCACGAATGCGATGATCTAACCACTTGTTTTTCTATCCTTGTCAATCAAGTTCTGCCTGAAAGTGGTAATGTCAAAGGTCTCATTCCACCTCTGACTTCTGAAATGATCGCAGATTCTACACGTATTTTACGTCCGTTATTTATAACGGCTTACAAAATTTACTATAAAGACAAGAAGTAGATATATTTAGTTTTCGATTTTTAGACAAAAATACGAAGCGAGGACTTCGCTTTATAAAAAAATGATACATAAGAATGCACGTTTTTTAATTCTAAATTTAAATGAATTTATTGTTATTTTTTCTGTATACAGTATATGTATAGAGTTCCATTTCGCGACTAACTCATAAATTTGAAGTCGTTGTCCTTTAATTATTTTTGCATGTCTACTTAATATGCGTTCCGTACATCATAACCTCATTATGTATTATAGTTTATTATTCTGTTAATTTATGCATTAATTACGACTGTATACGTTAATTTGACTGGAGGAACAACAAGAACATGTCGCACGCCGAAGTCAGTCTCGTGTCTTTAATTCCGGTTACACAACTTCTAGTGTCGAAAGATGTGTTGTTTTTATTTTTATCAGTAACTGGAGATCTGAATACGAAAAATATAATAAATATTTATGAAATATGGATGAATTTGTAATATGTTTCTTAATGTGACATTTGAAATATTTTAAGTTATTTCTCTATTTGCAAAACCAATCATTACATTGTTTTCGTTTAATTATTCTGTTTAAAAGAATATTTTCTCGAAAAAATCGGAAGTCTTATTCCGAGATTCGGCATTACTCATCACCGTTAATAATAAAAATAATAATTATTTGAAAAAATAATCGTTAATTTTCTGTAGGTGGACATTTTAATGATTAAACTGCAATATTTGAACGTTATTTAATTTTATCAAAAATATTTTGAAACGAAATTTTTTGACTCAAAATGATTTATTTAAATAATATATTTTATTACTCTTTTAATGTAGAAGTTTCTTAGAGGAGATGGTTCCCTATTTATTGCTTCGGTGTTTCTTTTTCTCTCTTCTTTTAATCTGCTTATACGGACAATATTTCCAACCTTTTCCTACGGAAGGATACCATAGCAAATACTATCGCTGTAAGTAATTTTTAATAGCAATTAAACACGAAATGGAATATTTAAATCGATTTAATACTTTCAAATATTTTTATAGTATCTTTAACCTGTGGATACGACTCTATGACACTAACAGTGCAAAGTAGAGAACCTTTCCGAGGCCAAATGTACGTCAAGGATCATTATCGTTCTCGTCAATGCCGTACGACTGGAGATGGTAGGAAAACAATATCACTTAAAATATTTTATCATCCTTCTGTTTGTGGAGTTGTTAATACAGTACGTAGCTAACTTCTGTTATCTATTCTTACTTGATGAATTTTATAAAATTCTCTTCCGGTTAACAGAATAACGGAACATTTGCTACGAAAGTTGTCATTCAAAGACATCCCAGAATAGTTCTCGGAGATGATGAATCTTATAAAGTTCTGTGCACTTTCCCGGAAGTATTTCGAGAAAAAACTATTGTTAGTAATGTGATAGAAGTGAAGTAAGTACTTTGTTCCACGAACAACGTCGGTAGCGTATGACAAATGATTAAATGCACGCTTAAACGTTTCTAATATTTGCAAAAATAAAATATATATAGCAGTTTTTTAAGTAGAGAAACTACTATATATATTTTATTTTTGTATGTTTTATTTTTATACTTAACCTTTATGTTATTTAATTTAAGGGGCACAGGTAATGGAATATTACCAAGTTCAAAGTTCAGCGAAAAAGCGTTGTCACCCGGTGTCAAATTGAAAATGAATGATTTACTAGGAAATGATATAACTCATGCAAATATTGGTCAAGAGTTAATTCTAACCGTAGACATGGATGACGAAAGTAAGATGCCGTTTCGATTTTTGATTAAATAATTACACTGATAATTTCTTTATTATTAATTTTTATAGAACTCTTTGGCATTTTTGCTACTGATTTAGTGGCATCGAGTAGCAGTGGTTCACATTCATTAGTTTTAATGAATTCTGCTGGGTAAGTTTTATTGATATATTTTTATCCATCTTTTCATATTCTTATAATTGATACACAATTCCATATTTTTAAATTAGATGTCCAGTTGAACCAGCTATTTTTAGTCAATTGACAAAAATTTCTGGTTCTAAAGATCTTCAGGGACGTTTCAAAGCTTTTAAATTTCCAAATGATTCTATCGTCAATTTTAAAGTGACAGTTAAATATTGCGTAGATGAATGCCAAACAGTAAGCATGATTGTTTTATAGGATAAACAGGATTTAATATGTTTCATTAATTCATATCTTGACCTCTAAAATTTATATACTGTATAACTCAGGCGCATTGTACAAATGGCACAAGTAGAGGTTATGGTCGAAAAAGAAGATCTACTGAAATATTGATTGCCGAAGAAGATAATATTGAACACAGAATACCTAAAGATGTCACACTTCATTATTCTATAATTGTTTTAGATCCAGAAGCAGATAATGTCAGACAACCAAACACTAATAACGATTGTAAGAATATAGTTTCTGCTTTTTAATAAGTCTATTCATGGAAGACTCTAGATAATAATCGAAATTATAATTTAAAACATTATATTTACATTTTTTATTGTTGCAGTTTACAATGACATCGTTCCTTTTGATCAATTGGGCATAACGGGTTTGGGAGTAGAGTCACAAAACGAAGCCCAAGAACCATTTCAACCCATTTTATTGCATCAAAATTTATATCTTCTGCATCCATTATCGACCAAAGCCCCAGAAGTGCCCCAATATCATCCATATCAAGGATTTACAAAGAGATCCGGAAATTTTCTTCCAAACGAGTACGTCGTATTATCCAGTGGACTTCATGTCAGAAGAAATCGCGGATAAGTCTTCGAAAATTAAACCATTCCGGAAGTAGTTATGAGGATAATAATTGGCATTCTTATTGAAATTTTTATATTTGTAAAGTTGCCGTTAGAATTTGTACCATTACACGAACGAATTTATCTATCAGGATACAAAGCGTATTAACATTTTTTTTTCTGTTAATCACTCACTAATTCCTATTATTCTAACAAAACATTCAATCTAACAGTTTTTAACTTTTATGATTTTAAATATTTTTTAACAATCGACTTATAATTGTCTATATTCTTTTTACGAATCTAGTCTTTACAATCTCAGTCTTTCCATTTTTTTTTCATTTTAACTTCCTTATTTGTACAGCAAACAATTATCTGAACATTTTTCATGCGTATAATTCCGATTTAAGAAAGCCATCATTAAATTTTCCCAGACTCTTATTATTAATTTGTATATTCAATAACAAATATATTTCTCCTGCATAACTTTCTCTCATTTTCGTGAACATTTAAAACAAAAATTGTACATATTGTAAATTTTCATATATAATGTATAAATAATAGATATGGATAAACAGTAATTACATGTTTTGCTGTTAATTTGTAATCGTTATCATAAGAAATATAATACAGTATACCATTTTCTAATTTCTTAATTGATTTTGAATTATAAAAATATATATATATATATATATTTACTACTAAAGAAACAAGTTCCAGAAAGTGAATTATAGTTTTAATATTTATCTTTTAAATTATTGCCAGATATTTAAACCATTTAAATGCCTTTGTGTGGCATAAATTTCACAGTTTTTATTAACTATTAGATTTTTTTTTTATTCTCGCATATTTTTCTTTGATCAATTCGAATAGGCCTTACTGTATTTTGTTTACGAAGTTTTGATATTCTATTCAATAAAATATTTTTTGTTATGTGTATTTCGTTATTATGATTACTCTAACGCTTATGAGATAATTCGTGAATTCATTTTTCTTAATCTGATACCGAGAAAATTATTTTAAATCAAATTTATATGTAATTTAATATACTGAAATCTAATTGAGTGAATAAGCGGCAAAGTATTTTCAAAATGTTTTTCAAACTTTTATGATGATAGAAATAGCAAACAGAATGAAATCAAAATAACAAGATTATTTTATCTCATTTGCCTTCATGATATACAATCTTGATAGATGAAACTTCAAGAGGAAGCTCTTCAGCTCTTCAGTCCTGTAATTCACTCATAAAATTCTATCTTAGATTCTGCGGGAAATGCAAACCATTTAATATCACGTTTTAAATTTAATTAATATCATATGACACTCACCGGAAAAAATGAAATAAGAGAAATTATTACCATAATTATTATGGTAAAGTTAAAATACTATATATCTACAATATAAGGCAAAAGATACGATAAGATATAACATCATAATACGATATACAAGCACAGTTCATATCATATTTCTATAATTATAAAGATATATGCTAATATTACTATAAAGGATTATAATCTATAAATAAATTTAGATGACACAATTAATATGTATTATTCATTAAAAACAGAGAATAATATAAATTATAATAGTTATGACTATTAAAATTCATAAATTCTATGAATTAATATCGGATAAATATCATTTTCTTTTCATAATGAATTAATTGGAAAAATCGATAGAATTAAAGGTTTTTACTTGGAATATCCTGAGAAACATTAGAAATAAATCAGCTTTAATTTATTAATTTAACTTTAATCATATATATTATTAGTCAAACATGGCTGACTGCTGGCTGGCTGGATATTCCTTTTTCGATTGAACTACTATACCGATTTCTATAAATAGGGTATCTTTAGAGAAGTCTAATTTTTGGATGTCTGCGATAGCCAAAACTATTTGTTGTTATTAATAATTTAAAAATTAAAGAATAAAAATTACATTGAAATTG
>WUQG02348359.1:0-18479 GCA_011317285.2 Androctonus mauritanicus | reverse complement strand
CTCGACTTACGACCAATTCGTGTTACGACCGGTCTGTCGGAACCGATCATGGTCGTAAGTCGAGAACTAGCTGTACTATGATCGAACCAGATATAGATGGATTAGTTTTCCAGAAACATCATTAAATATTCTATATATGCCAGGAATTGAGAGGTCCTTTTAATGATTAAAAATATCACTTTCGTAATAAAATTTTTATAAAAGCACTGTTACTTGGCAAATCAATAAAGATATCACTTAGAAATCACAATAATTAAAATTTTATAATTGAAATAATAATAATTTTAAATTATTATTTTAATTAATATTTTATGATGTTATGAATTACTGTTTTTGTTCTTTAGTTAATACATTTTGCAGGTATTTGAAATTTTTTTTATATTTACAGCTACGGCAAATGGAGATTTTGCAGACTTCACAAATTTTCAATGTGCTGTTTCATCACCACCTTCACAGTAAGTTAAAAGAGTTTTGTAAATTTTATTTCAATTTGTCTCAATTTTAATTAATAATTAACTTTTCCTCAATTTATATGGATACATGAAATAGTACATCTAATATTTATTCCGAGAAAAATATATGTCTTGCATGTCATAATCATACTTTGACTTGCATTAGTCTTTCTCTTCCTGTAATTGCATATTTGAATATATTTTGAATAGTGGTGATCTGCTGATAATTCCCTCTGAAGTAGGATTGGGTAGCGAATTAGTGTGCAAAAGAATTTTTGAAATATGGGAAGGGTGAGAATTAGCGTTTCATCTGGTTTCATTTAAGTTTAGTCAAACTCATTATAAATAAATTAAAATTTAAGCAGATGCTGGAAAATGCCGTCTGTTTTCAATAAATTTATTGTTGGGTATCAAATTGTTTAATATCAAGACAATAGGATGAAGTCCCATTGTTTAGTTTTCCATTAAAAAATGTCAATAAGTAAGTTATTATTAAATTATTTTAAAATTTAAATTGAGATCACTGAACCCAAACTCAGAAAGTAATGATTGGCCGATGTTAACATAAAAGTGAATGCACAATGGGTCTGTAAAAAATGAAATTCATTTTACAACTTCAAAGTGCTTTTTTTTTAACTTTTCTATGTACTTATCTTTAGAATAATGACTTGTGCACATATTTTCGTCCTAAAAGACATTTGTGCCGGTGTCTCTCATAAATAGTCACCAGGGACAAAAAACATACTATTAGCTGCTGATAGATCAGCCACAGAAATGTTATTGCTACTGGTTGAAAGCCAATTATTCTCTTTTCTTTGTCAATTATATAATTTTTATAATAATTATATATTATAATTTTTGTAATATTCCAAGATAATAATAATTATATACTTTGCTAAACATTATAATATCAAATCAGGAATGTTAAAATATATGTGTGTTTAAACAAATATTCGAAATATCAGGTAACATTTATATAATGTTAGAATATACTATTAAATCAATATTATGATTATAATTTGTTAAAATCTGCACTTTTAAAGTTATGTAATTCTCAAGAACAAAGAAAAGCTAATGAATGAAACCAAGAAAATCTTTAGAATTAAATCTTTGAATGATCTTTTTAGCTTGAGAAAGAATTTTACTCTCCTTAATTACAAAACCTTTTATAAATAATGCCTTAAGAGAGAAAATAAGTCTCTTCAACTGACAGGAAGGAGATCAAAGTTAACCAGGTCTCCCAACAACGAGCCATAAAAATCAAAAATGACAGTTTCTGCCATTAATCCTGGGGAAAAGAAAATATCAGAGTGAATGGGGTTCAAGGAACAGTTTGAATACTTACCCCCATTCATCAGGATTTGTGGAGATATTGAAGGGCAAGGACAGATAACACTTAAGAAAATCAGAAGTTACTTTTGTCTTTTTTTTTGTTTATCTGACTTGTCCAGAGGTCTCATTCAGTCTCTTCCATCTTACAGTAACTGTTCGTCTAATTCGTCATAAAATTTATGGAATCAAGATTTTGAAGAAAGGAAGAATTAAAGCAACAACACACTCTAAAGGTATCATTTATATAATGTGAAAAATTTCCATTAAAGTTAGGACAGGCTATTGGTGATAGTTTGAAGGATTTTATTGGTTTTTCTTGGTTTGATCTAATTGTGTCCAGGTTAAAATTTTATATATACTTATTTCTGTAACTGTGTTTGAAATTTATTGTGTAGATTCTTTTTATATATGTTTTAATTTAGTGTTAATAAACATTTCTGTTTTTATTAACAATGGTTGTCTTTATTTCTACATATTCTCAACAGTGTAATGGACTCTTGAGTTGCCACTTATCCACATGCCAATATTAAAGTTTTTGGCCATCAAATTCCAAAATCTGTATTCAATGCAAATGCAAAAAATATCACATCTGGTATCAGAATCCTGACTTGACTGTCTCTGCTTGGCAGTTGAATCACGTCAAAATGTTAACCATTCTGGTCCCACAAAGAGATTGAGGGCTATGAGATTGCAGATGTGTTTGCCAAGAAAGAGATTTCTTGTCCCATTATTGGATCTGAACCTGCCTTGGGCATCAGATCTGATACATTTGGATGGGTTGTCAGAGACTATTGGCAGTTCAGTATCTAACTCACTAGATGTCTGTTCCTGGATTAAGACAAGCAAAGGCTCTTATTTTAGATCCTTCTCTACAGAGAACTAAGAGAGTTGCTTACATTGCATAAAAATCAAACTAGGATTGTTACAGAGCTCTTTACAGGACATTGTCATCTTAGAAGACATCTTCATTTAGTTGAGATTGCCGACAGACCCAACTGCACATTATATCAGGGAGGAGATAAAACTTCATATTTTGTGTGAATGTGTAGCCCTCTCAGAACTAAGGTATAATCTTCTAGGATTGCATTTTCCTGTACCAGATCTTTTTAGAATCCTATTGAAGAAGATACTGTCTTTTGTAAATAAGGCGGGATTTCTTATGAGATAGTCTTGTTAGGAATACACAATAGATCACTAGTTGGTCTTAGTATTAGGGCCCCCTTTCCTATAATCATCACAATCAAGAGTAAACTTGATTTCAAGTATCAGAATGGTTTATAAAAAGTAACTATATAGTTAAATTTTTTCATTTTTATATCAGAATACTTTACAAGTTTAGTGCAGCAGCTTAAAATTAAATAAAAGAATGAAATATATTGCAGAAGGAAAAAAAGCATGAAATTTCACATCCAAAAATTCTAAACCAGTTTTAAATTAAGTGTTATTTTCAACCAATATCATTTTGTCAAATCAGGAAATTTAATCTTCACAATACATTTTCAATCCTATTTGTATAGTGCGTGATAAATTACATTTTTGGGTATACTTATGTTTGAACATACATTTAAGTTTTTTAAATAATAGAACTGAATATGTAATACAGCTTTTTTTATGAATAAATATTAGTTGTATCATGCTTTCAGATCTCATAACTGGCATGATGTCATCAAACAGATGATTTAAGTCATCTTAAAAATTTCCCACTTTTAATTGGCTTACGTATAAGCCACCTCCTCTGTTATAAATGCCAGTTTTTTTTTTTTAAGTTTTTCTGCTTATGCAATCATACAAAAAATTTTTATTGTTTTATTTAAATCACTTGATTTTTGAGATTAGATGCTAATCTTTGTAGTAATGCTAAGTTTAGCGTACTTTTTCAAAGACAACAATCTTTTGGTTTCTGGAAAAAATATTTAAACTATTTTAAAATCAGAAAAATATTTTTGAAATATTAATTCAAAAATTATCTATTTTATTTCATATATTATGAAATAAAATATTATTTATAGAAATAAATTATGAAGGCAGGTTTTTGAAATATTCAATATGAAGCAACTAGATTTTAAACTAGTATGTCTCAAAGCAGCATATTTCAGGGTATTACTATAATAATAATTGTTTTTATAATTTTTTCAAATATTTAAGTCTATAGTCAAATTTCAATTAAAATGATATTTCAAAATTTTATTAATAATACAAATATTTAATTTTAGAAAAATGGAAGAATTTGCTGATTTTTCTGCTTTTCCATTAACTCCACCACCTACAACAACAACAACAACAAATTCTTCAAGCATAGAACTTATAGATTCCTTCAAATCATCTACCATTCCAACTCTTCAAATGCAACAAATGGGAGTAAACAATCCTTTACAGCCACAGTTATTAATTTCCAATCCAAATATGGTTTCTTCCCCTGGTAATATGTCCAGATTGCCTTTAGTCATGCAGCCAAATATAATGGGCATACAGTCTCCAATGATGTCACCTCTTCAACCACAAATGGGCAATTTAATGATGATGAGTAACCATTCCATGATGCAGGTTATTATTTATTTATACTTTCATGTTTTTTTAAAATTTCATACTAATTATTTATTTATAAGTAATTTTCTTGGTAATACAGAATTAGAATTTTGTTTAAAAAATTTTTGATTCATAATATTTAGCTTTTTGTGAGACATAAAGAATCATTAAATCAAATTATTCTATACGTTATTTACAAAACAGCCATTACAGTAAAGGACTGCAAATTTGGTAACCAGATAATCAGAATTATTAAAAAGATGGGGAAAAAGATTACTGTATGATGATAGAAGCAGAATTTATCAGGTTATTTTTTAATGCATTCGTAACTTTTAAATATATATTAATTGTTTTCCGTAATTCTAAATTAATTTATGATGAGAATGATTTCTTTTGAAATAGTTATGTATCTAAATTACTATTGTTTCATTTGTCATAAAAATCCTGTCATTCATGAATAATAATTTTGAAATAGTTACGGATTAATCTGTTAGTTTCATTTATTATATAGTAAACACTTTATTAAAGAGCTAGATTCATTCATTAAAATAGAATAGAAAACTAACTTTCTAATCCAATTATTTAAGCATTCATATGAAAGAACAATTTGACAAATGAATCTGTAATGTAATAGAACTACTTATATGAACTTTCAAATTTGTAGACTGAATCTATAATAAAATGCTTTTTTCTACCAAGCAAAAGTATAGTTATATATTTAACCAGTTCAATTTCAGTATTGGATATAACTTATATTGGCATCATCTGAAAATTATTTTCCTTCTTTCAATAGTAATTTCATATTAGAATTTGATTTAAAATAAATATTGCATATTCTATAATTTATTCTCTATTGATATATATTTACAAGTCAAGTATTTTTGTGTTATAATTCAAAATTTATTCTGTATAAGTCAGAAGTCAGTAATATATGACAAAAATATTACTAAGTGTGCGCACTGAAATTTTCATGACTCGTATATAGTAATGAAAACATTAGAATTTTAATATTTTTTTTACACAACTTGATCTTCTGATTATTTAATGCTGAATCAGATAATATGAGGTGATAATACAGAGGGGCCCCAATTTATAATGATCTGTATTTACTGTGGTGATTATTTATGAAGAAGATCTGTATTTATGATGGCTGCCACCAATGATTTTGCAGTAATGACAGCCAATTGATTGAATGGCCAAGTTGTCACCAGGATGGAAGTGTATTGTATTTTCATTATGTAGAATTCATATTTAATTTTGAGTCTTGTACCTCCAGATTTTTTAGATGTCCAGAATCAATCCATTCAACTCCATCCTAAATGTATGGAAATATGGCATTTGGATTTCAAATTTCTGAAAAATTTTTGATGGATCTAGTCTGGGCATCAAATCACCTACTGTAAAATTTACTGACTATCACAGATGTGGGTAATTTGTAGATAGGTCTGGAATAATTACCATTATGTAATAATCAGCCAATGATAAGGAAGTAGTATTAAAAAAATAATTTATTTTAGCTAGAAGCTTGATTAAGTTAGTTAGAATTAAGCTACTAGCAGATACTTTTGGCAATGACAGGCTGTCCAACATCTATGGTGGGATCAATCAAAAAATTGAAGGATGGCATTCAATGAGCTTGGTCAGGCTTGGACTCTTCTTGAAAAATAATATCTGTGACCCTGAATTGAATTTGGATCCTACAAGGTGGCAAATGACTGCTTTACCACAAGTTAGCTGATGCTAGAAACTTGGACACAGGATAACTTATAAACATTTCATCTTAGTTTTACATTGGTTTTTTTTTGTTGTTGTTGTTGTTTTTTATCTATATAAAGTTCTGATAGATATGAAATACACAATTTCGTAATTTTAAAGAATAAGCAGCATTTATTCATCATTGCTACTTGCTAGTACTATTTTAAAAAATATTTGAATATTCTGAATTCTGGTGGTTGGGGAATGTAACTTCCATTTATAACATTGTGCCTATGGAAAATCATGTTCTGAGTTATGACAGGTTCAAACTATGACCAAAATTTTTTAATGCACTCCATTGTAAGTTATTATAAACTAAAAGTGTGAATCATGTAATAGTTACTTGGTGTATTGCATGTCCTCAAATAAACTTAAGGGTCAACATCTATTATGGAATTATTTCTTTGAAGTTTATCTTAAGATTAAAAATATTATATTTTGTTTCATATGATGTATATAGTCTATGAAATTATTTTTACATAGATTATTTATGTCCAATTCCTCAAATTTATATAATATAAAATACAGATTCTGTGTGTATCTGTCTTTTCCATTTAAAATAGAAAAAAAATATTTAGGATTGTGATACAGAATATTGTTATACAGAATATTATTTCAGTATGAGCATGTCTTTTTGTTGTCTTTTTTCATCTAATCTGTAGATAAGAAAAGGCAGGAGATAAAAGGAATGTAAAATAGTCTTTAGGACAATATGGATCCCAATTTTATTTTATTCATTTTTTTTTTTTTTTTATAGCATTCATGTTTAGTTCCACCATCACAATATTACTGTAAATGTCTCATTTTTAAATAGTATTAATAAAATTCTGCTTCACCAATTATTGTTAATCCTAACAGCAATGTCAAAGCCTAATTGTGATCTTGACCAATGTTAAGATCAATATCAGAATATTCAAAATGACAATATAGTAACCCAGTATATCTCTTGACATATAATAATCAGAAGAGAGGTATAAAATAAAAATTTGGCATTTGAATTTAATAGTGATGAATTTTGCTTTTACTTCCAAAATATAATTTATCAAATTATTACTACTACTAATGTAAGATCTGGGACAATTCCTTTTTTCACATATATCAGTTATTTGACTGTAATATCACATTGCTTACAGTATAATATACAAACAATAGAATCAGACTTTGTTCATCAATAAATTTGCAATTATAACTGTGTTGAGATAATCTTTAACAAATAAAAAATATCTGTTGGTACTTGGAGAAATCTATCATTGATTCATTAGATATCTTTTTTATTAAAATATATTATTTTGTCATTTGTTTATCCATAATTTCTTACAAGACTGCTTCGTACACAGTTACTATAGTTTCTATAAAACTGCTGAGTGTTTCGTTTTATAGAAACTATAGTCATTTGTTTAAATAGATTATGTATGCACTTACAATTCTAAACTTTAATAATAATAATAATAATAATAATTATAAATTGCCCTCTCATAGAAATGAATGGAAATATAATCTTGTGATTTAATCTTATAATACTTTATATAATGACGAAAAACATCTTTGAACTCGTACAGGGAATCTAAACATCCTTGAGGAAATTGTAAAATGGGATCCATTATTACATTATAGCACCATCTTCAAATTCTGTCTTTTTAGAGGAGCCACAATTTCAATGTAATTTTTATTCTTTAATTTTTAAATTATTAATAACAAATAATTTTGGTTGTCACAGACTTCCAAAATTATTTGTATTAATCAATATTAATATGATAAATTATTAATCAGTATTAGTAGTAGTTAGTTGTGGTAGGCAAAAATCTGGAAGCACTTTAATAAAACATTTGTTGGTTTGTGTAAATTAGTGTTATTTTTTTATTTTTGTGTTTGAACCAGAACTGTTCTTATTATAAATATAAAAGATAAAAAATATTTTTTCATTTTTCCAAGGAAATTATGAATGAATTAATTATTGTAAGGGAATAATTAATAAATATTATTCAACTAAAATAATTCTACAAAAAAATATTTTGTAGATTTTAGAAGTTCTTATGACAAATACATACTGGAAGTTTAATTTTAGAATGAATTATAAAATTACAAGAAAATTCTTATTCAAAACACATTGGCATATATGCATCAGTAAGTTCAAAATCAGTCATTTATGATGGGATTCTTTGTCTAATGAAATAGTAGCAATTTAAATATATTATGATTATTTCAAATTTATTAAAACAAAATCATTCTCTATCTCAAATTGACTTAGAATTGATAAACAGTAGCTTATTAGATGTAGTTGAAAAATAAGAAGGGGATTGTTTAGGAAATTAAAGAATAAATATAGATAACAAAGAAAGATTATTGACTTTATATAAACAAAAAATAAACTTTGCAAGTATTTGTTTTAATTAAGGCTATCATTATCTATAATTTAGTAATTCAACTATTAACTGATTAAAATGTTTTTATGAAATAAATCCATTCTGATTTGGGATTGAATTATGATTTTTAGGTTAACATTTCAGCACCACACCAAATTATCACTAGAATATTAAAGGATTAGTTCCATGAATGATGATTTATAGATTAAATTGATTAATGTTTCCATCTGCCAGACCTACAGATTAAAAAAAAGTACTCCTGACCAAATTATTCTGAATCATATACCCACTGTTGCTACTAATTCTATCCAAGCAATATATTGATTGGGCTTACTTCAAAAATTATTTTAAGTTTCATTATTAGTTATATTTGATTATTCTTGCTGTTTCATTAGAAATCAGCACTAACTTCATAAAAAGTTTTTATTACACTATTAGAAGAAATGTTTTCAGCTGTTTGTCATCATCAACCATTCTTATAACTAGAAAACACAATTGAAAAATCTTAAAATGCTAGATTATCTCATTGAGTATCAGATACATAACAAAACATTATATGGAAATTCTTTGATTTCTCAAACATGTATAAATTTAAAATATAAGTAATTGGTCATTAACAAAAATTCAATATAAATACTCATAAAAATTTAATATAAATACATCATTAAGTTTATACATATTAAACTTAATCTAACAATCTTTCATAGTGTATAGCCATTTGGTGGAGAGTTCTTCTGCAGCCTATCATTAAGCTTTTTTTGTGTAATCTCCTGTTTTTTTTAATATGCCTCTCTCCAAGTTTTACATGTATTCAAAACTTTGACCAATTAATCTTGATATTGATAGATTAGATATAGGTTAGGTTAGGTTAGATTGCAGATTAAGAAATTTAACCCACCTGATTTGCTAAAATTCATATTTTGTGTGTCAAAAGTAGTTGTATAAATATGAGGTGTCCCCATTGGCAAGTGTGTTAGCAAAAATATTAATTAGAATAATAGAAGATAAAATCTTCTCAGTCTTTCAATCACAGTTTCAAATGTACAGTTGAGAACAAAAGTAAATCACCACTATACTGCATTTGCGTGAAAAATTACATCAAGACGTCAAATGTGACGGAATCAGCAAAGTAGACATTAATAATGCATAATAATGTCGAATAATGGGCGTTCCATTGTCGAATATATATTTTTAATACTTTCAATTAAATAACTTGAAATAATATAATATAATAAACAAATAACTATTAGCATAACAACGTCAGATGAAAACTCTTTGTTCTACGTCATCCAGCTTTAGCGAGAAACATGACATCCAGAAAACATTGTCTGCTAAAGTCTTGTAACTGAATGTGCAGCCCGCTTAAAAATATTTTTTTTGAAAATGGCCCGCCATCCAGAAATGGCCGCCCTGAATTAAAGAATCTAATTCTATCATTTTAGAAAAATAATAATAAATTATAACCTGTTTGAGAAGTATAAATTTTATAATAATGATCAGCATCCCAATTTGCAGGCATTGGAGGTGGTGGACCAACAATTGGATCTATAAAATATTTATTTTTTTAATATAAATAAAATTACAAAATTTTCATGAAAAGAGTTATTTTGCTATTAATCACATTAATCATTCATTAGATAATTAAAAAATACTACAAATATTCCCTGATTTACACATATATCTGACATTTGTAAATTTGAACTTATGTAAAAAAAATTTTCCAAACTTCTTTTTTTGAGGTATACAGCATAAACATTTATTATATTTGTAAATTATAAGTCTGAACATATTGGTTTACAGCATTTAAAACTGGCATTACTTGATTTATTTATATTTTGTGATTTTGTTTGTTGATCTTAACTATAAGTGTATGATATTGCTCCATGTGGCATTATCTCCTTTTCATTAAGGAACAATATGGCTGTATACATGAAATCATCATAGTCCAATTAACTCCACTAGTTTTTCTGATTTAGGCAAAATTTGAGTTACATAAAAACCTTTGGTCCCAATTACTTATATAAGTCAGGGAATACATGTATACTGAATTATAAATAATTTATTTTGAAAAAAGTATTAAAAAATGATTAAATTTAAATTATTAAAAAAAATTATCAGATGATTTAAATTATAATTTTCATTCAACTCAAATACTATAGAACATCATTAATTAATTCACCAACTCAGTTATAGATTATGTCAGGTTATAGATTTTGTTGGAGTAGGGATTTTTTAAACAAATAGGTTCAATAAAGCTTATAATTGAGAAAACATGATGGATAAATTAGACATAATAAATTGTAAAAATTTTAATAAAAATTAAGTGAGATTTTACATTATTAATTAGGTTTATTTTGAAAAAAATTGCAGATCTCAACAAGCTAATCCTGATTTTATTAATCCAGTTTTTGCAAATTGGTTTTTTTGTGTGTATTTGTTGAAAATACACTCTTTTGATGATGATTTCTAATTCTTTCAGTTGCCAAAATATTTTTTTAAATTATGTCATGTCAAAATATCAAATTATGATATGTGTAAATAAACATTCTTTATCATTGAATCACTCAATAGAATTTGGATTTTATCCTCTTATTGATTTTATAGTTTAATATTTCAAAATTATTCTGACTTTGGGATGAGATAAAAGATATTTTTGAAATTTTAAGTAAAAATCAAATTTTTCATACAATAAACTATAAAATTTTTTAAATTAAAAACAAAAGAAAATAGGAAAATATTAGTTAATTCTGTTAAAATAAATTAAAATATATCTTAGTCATTCATTTTTTTCATCAAAATTTAGGAGAAAATCATGAAAAACAAAATGTAAACACTCTGTAGCCATTTAAATAGGCATAGCTCTTTTTATTGCTTTACTGCAACCACTTGCTTCCTGGAAAATTGCAGTCAAGTCTATTTTACCCTGCGATATGTGGTATTGAGTGGGTTCTACAATAAACCATCCACAGTCCAATTAGAGCAACATCAGGAATATTACAACTGTTTATAAGACCAATTTCATATATGTTAGGATTTTTTGATATAAACTAAAAAATTTATAAAAAGTATTGCTAAAAATTATACAAATGATGTAAGAACAACTTAATAAATATGAAGTATTAATAAAAATGACAATATTTCAAGGAATTCATGTATTTTTTTAATAAATATATGATGTAACTTCATTCAATAAAAGTTATGTAACTCTTAGTATTTTATAAATAATTTCTGAAAATTTGGGCCACATTTCTTCATTCATAGCTCATTTTTGTCAGATTGACATATTGCTATCTAAAAATATTAAGTATTTCATGGGATGGCTAAGATTTCATATAAAAAAAAATCATACTTTTGTTGATCTCGTATACAAAATCAAGTTGTGAAAAAATTTAAATTAAAAAAAAATGTTTATATTGTTAAAAAAAAAAGCAAAACATGCAATAAATCCTAAAAATTTCAAGAGATTTTGATGAAAAAAGTAAGATATAGTAATATCAATTTTGATAATTTTTTAGCATATTGATTAGACTTAATTTCCATTAACTACTGGCAGTGAAAGAGCTAAAACAATTTAAGATTTCAATTAATTTAATTGGAAAATATGAATTTAAAAAAATATTTTACCTTGTGGTTTCTGTACAGCAGGTTTACAAAGACCTGGTAATGGTATTTCTCCTCCTTTTTGAATTTTTTTATACAATTGTTTTTGTTCTTGTTGATCTAATGTATGTGATTTTCCTGTTTTTCGAACTAATGTTGAGTCTGAATCATAACCATCATTATATACACTAAAAAAATAATTTCAAATTGCTTGATTTTAGAATATATAAAAATTCTTATTATAAAATCTTTTCAAATTTCTGCCAAATTTGATTAAGACCAAAAATTTAAAATATTAGCTAAACAAATACTATAATTATTTTTAACAAATAATTATAATAAACTTAATTAAATTAATTATTGTTGTAAATGGACTTTAGAATTTATTTCTTTTACAACAGAGAGGCACAATCAACATCTGCAGGCTGGCACATCAATCTTGAATAGCAGAGTTATGATCCTCAATCTACCTACAACTGTTTTTTGAATTATGAATATCTGAGTTACATTAATATAGTAAATCCCACTTAATGTACACTGAAAGCATTTTTACTTACAATATACAATCAATTTTACTATCCTCACTTAAACATACCGATATCCCACAATGATATATTAATGCCATACCTAAAATTTCCATCATTTTGAAATTGATACAATGCAACAAAACTGAAATAGTCAGCATCAGACAGTACAGTATATATTATTCCATGTGAATGTGAATAGAAGTCGCTCATTGTCTCATCTGTGTTATAAAAGGTGACTAAAGAATGTCCTCTTTTTTCCACTAATGTTCTGATACAATTCTTTCCCTCTTTTCTCATGCTTTCCAATATTTTTTTATTTCATCCTTCATTTTTTAAAAAGTTAAACTTAATAA
Organism: Androctonus mauritanicus; assembly: GCA_011317285.2. Lineage (NCBI taxonomy): Eukaryota > Metazoa > Arthropoda > Arachnida > Scorpiones > Buthidae > Androctonus > Androctonus mauritanicus. The sequence goes on along the minus strand of WUQG02348359.1, from coordinate 5,571 downwards.
TATGCTCTCTCTTTCTCTCTTTTATTAAATTAGAAAGTATAATATACAGGGTATATCTTACCACTCATACCACCTTTTTTTCTCAGAAACATAATGAGATAGGAAGTAGGGAAAAAATCTTGATTACCAAAGTATATCCATAGAATCGAACAGTCACAATAAAAATTTTGTGGGCCCACTAGAAGTAGGAGTATAAGGGGTCAACTTAAATGGAAACATATGAAGATATATACCAATTTAGGCATAATTGGATAGAACTGTGAAAACAAATAACTTTTGTTTTGAAAGTTTTTTAATATCACCTATGGAATGTGAGATATGAAAAAAGATGTTGCCACATGTACTACTGATTGGGTTATTCAAGCAATAAGAAGAAGAATCTGAAGCATCTGTGTACATCAAGGAGTTTAATGTATATCCATGGTACACATAAAGGGCTGAAAAAGTAAGGAAACCCTTGTGCTTGAGTATGGCTCTGTGCCAAACTGTGATGGCAAAAGACTTGTTGTCTCTGCAGTTTGAGTACTATCATCATGTACCCAACTTGATCTTAAATCTGCATAATACTGTTCTTTGCTGTTTCAGTAGTGTTCTGTAGTGTACACAGATACAATCTGTTGGATTCTTCTTCTTCTTATTGCTTGAATAGCCCAATCAGTGCTATACATGGCAACATCGTTTTTGCATGATATCTCACACTTTGTAGTTGATATTAAAAAAACTTTCAAAACAAAAGTTGTTTGTTTTTACAGTTCTATCCAATTATGCCTAAATCAACAGATGTTTTCATTGGAGATTTCAAAGTTGACCCCTTCTAGTGGGCCCACAAAATTTTTATTGTGACTGTTTGATTCTATGGATATACTTTGGTAATCAAGATTTTTCTCCCTACTTCCTATCTCATCGCATTTTTGAGGAAAAGGGTGTATAAGTGGTAAGATACACTCTGTATATCAATGATGTCAAATTAAAAATATTTTGCATGTCAAAATTAGAAAAGTCAGACAACATACAAGGACTAATCAAAAAATTTGTATTATGACAACCCTATCAACAAACAGTGACAATTAATGAAAATTTTGTTCAAGTATGGTAATTCATTCAGCAAACTTCCATTTCAGCATATTATAACAAAAGTACATTTTTTGATTTCTGTTTTACAATAGTTTTAGTAAAGTCATTAATATTTATTTGTAAAAACATCTGTTTTCAAGCAAAAGCAAACATGAAATTTGTTTTAAACTTGGCAAAAATACAACTGAAATTCATAGATATGATCCTGAGACCAAAGTGCAATCATTATCATGGCGCACAGATCAAAGAAAGCCCAAATATCCAAATAACATGTCAATGTCATGTTGATTGCTTTTTTTTAACAACAAATGCATGGTGCACCAAGAATTTTTGTTACTGCTCTCCATATATACTTGTGGTATTGCAATAAATAAATATAAACAAAATCCATTTGCCTTGATATTCATCATCTTTATAAAATTGTGTTCAAAAATTTTGATCATAATTTGAATCTGTCATAACTCAAAGCATGATTTTCCATAGATACATTATTATAAATAGTGGTTACATTTCCCAATCACCAGAATTTGAAACATTCAATATTCTAAATTCTAATAAAGAACCGTAGTATATAGTAAGGTTGAATAAATGCTCTTTATCTTTTAAAATAAGGAAATTGTGTATTTCACACCTATCAGAACTTTATATGGGTAAAATTTAAGAATATATAAAAACAAAGATGGACACAGGAAAATAATTTAAACATTCCAAGTTTCTAATATGGGCTGCATATTAAAGCAGTTGTTACTACCTTGAAGGATTCAGGTTCAATACTGGGTCTTATACTTCATTTTTCAAGAAGAGTCCAGAGCTGATCAGGCTCATTGTACTTTATACTTAGAGTGACCATACATCCTTTATTTCACTGCTCTGTCCTTTAGATTTATTTTTTTCTAAAATGGCCATTTTCGTCCTTATTTTGTAAGTTGAAATACTAAATTACATAGTGGTGTACAACAGACAGTCCACAGAAACATGACACTCATTTTCTGTGACAGTGTCATGTTTCTGTGTTATGTCACTTGTGAAAAGATAAAAGAATAGTGACAAAATGATGAATCCTATCAACATAGATGGATTGGAATTTTTAAATATTTCATAGACAATTATTTATCATTTAAAAAACATTTTAAAAATTGCCAAATTTTGCTTTTGTCTTCCTAGATCTAATGCCCCCACTGAATGGGTATTTTCTTTAATGAATAATATGTGGATCACTGAGAAAACCCAATTAAAAGTTGAAACATTGGAAGCATGTATTTATACCAAATGCAATTTCTACATGACATGAAGAGTTTTATGAATTTTTAAAACACACACCCAATTTATTAAAAAAGCTCATTCTCATGAAAAATGTCAAAAATTAATTTTTTTTTAAAGTAATAATATTATTATTTAAAGCAATGTGTTGTTTATTATATATTTTACAATTTTAGTGAAACAAATAAATGCAACCTGCTTTTTATTATTATGAAATAATTTGATTTGTCCTTTATTTTCTCCAAAAAAAATATGGTAATTGTACTTATCTTTCAAATTTCTAGCTGATCTCACTATAGATATTGGTATCTATGAAGCTAAAGTGGCCATTTTCAAAAGCATCCTTTGGCAGCTTAATTAAAACTAACCTACCAAGTTTCTAGCAAATTTAATATATGCAATTTTTTTAACATTATTTTTCCAATCATTGACTGACTATTACATAATGGGATCCATTCTGACTCAAGTAAAGTCCTACTGGCTCTACCATATTTCCAGTAGGACTTTACAGTAATTGATGCTAGGAATTGAAACCACCAAAATTTTTCAGAAATATACAGTAGAATCTGAATTTTATGCTTCCATGCATTTAAGATAGGGTTAAATAGATTAAGTCTGGACATGTAAAAATCTGGACCTGATATTAAATATGAATACTATATGGAGGAAATACTACACATTTTTATCCTGTTACAACTCATTCATCTGCTCTATTAGTTATCATTATTGCAAAATCATTGATGGCAGCATCATAAGTCAAGGACCTCATATTTTTATTGTAGAATTAAAATAAAATTGAAATAATTTTCCATATCCATAATTCCAGTGATGAAGAATCGAAAAAAATTACATAACTGAATCAGTAAATCAATGACAAGTTAGAATTAAATAAATATAGTACACACTATTTTTGTTAATTATACTCAAAATAGAATACGAAATAACTAATATCTCTATGTTAAACTTTAATAAAGAATAATTATTTTATATTAATTTAAATTTTAAAAATATCTAAATAAATAACTGCATCATTTACATAAAGATATTTTAATGTGCAATTATTTGCTGAGAAGTTTGGTAAAATTAAAATTAATACAAAATAACTATTGTTCAAAGTTTTATGCTATGATAATTATTAATTATTTTATATTTTTTTTATTAAAATTAACAATACAGTAGTATTTTCTCAGGTCTAATATATAATCAATTTATTTGAATAATTCTCTTTTTTCCATATTTTTTTTTATCAAAGGACTCAAAAAAGTATTCAAAGTTTATTGTAAATCTAGAATAAAAATAACGTAAAAACTCAATCATAAGGCAAAATTTATTTAAATTATTAACAGCACAAAAAATAAAAAGCAATTCGTATTTCAGTTTCTAAAATAAAAGTTGAAATTCTATATTAGAAGTTGCTGCAATCTTGTTTGTGGTTCTGCTATGTTAAGAATGTAGATTTACAATGAATTTTTTTTGTGGTGCTGTTTGAATTTCTATATATTATAACTTTTTAAATTAACAAAATTATGCAATAAAGCACTTTCAAACACAAATCATAAAGATGATCATCAGGTTGTACTATGAATAGGAATGCTAATATTTTACACTATTAAATAAGTTATTTTTGTATCATCATTTATTACATTTTCTTGTATTTTTTTCAAATCATTCAAAATGATACTTACTATTTTGGCTTAGGACTGATTAGAGGTGGAAGGAATCTTGCATTTGTCTAAAAAATATTATTTAAAGCTGAATTACTATATAAAAATTAAACATTTTTTTAATTGAATTCCATTATTTTATATATATGTTATGCCCAAATACTGAAATCGTGCAATGATCAAAAAACAGCCACAATGCATTGTGGCCAGTTCCAAATGTCCAAACACCAAGTGGTCGTGGGCAAACTTAGTCAGCAGGATTTTTTTTATTCATAAGCATTAATTAATGCATTTAAAATATTAATAATGTATCTATTCTACTTACATATAAATTTTCATTATTAGTGATTGATGAAAAACCTGGTTCATAATCTGATATAATCCATGGTTTATGATTATAAGTTTGAAGAGACGATTTAGCTGATGGGAAGAAATATGGTGTCCTGCGATAAAAGAATTTTTTAATTTTTAAACAATATAAACTATTTATATAATATAGTATAACATAAGCAAAGCAATACAAATTTTGATTAATATATAAAGTAGAATATGTAGAATAAAGAATATTTTTTTAGTTTTTATTTTTGATATATGAAGTAAATATACCAGGTTAACCTGATATTTAAATGAAATTTTAATAATGTAGATTATAACATATGGTCTGAAAAACAATAATACCTAAAATTATTATCTAATTTATTATTTAATTGTTTCTGACATTTTTGGTAAACTCACGAAAAAGTCTTATGTAAATTGCAATATTTCAGAAAATTTGAAGCTATTTTCTTTCATAACATTTATTATTTTGATAATCTGGTATTATTGATGAATACATTAAATATTTTATAAATAGATTAATTTTTGATCTATTAAAATTTTTTTATATGTGCAAAAAACAAATAAAAGTAAAAATATTGCAAAGTAGCTATCCTTTCCAGATTTAATCCATTGTGTATACACTTATTACAAAAAAAATGAATTGTTGAGTGGTTCTTTATTCATCAAGGCCATAGGGACAGATAGGATTATCTGAGATATAAATGGTGAAAATAGTGTTTTAAGTTTTCATGATTTATGATGATTTATTATTGAATAACTGAATGCAATATGTTTAATGAAGTGAGTACTGTCAATCCCAGGAAAAAAAACTCATGAATACTTATATGTTCAGTATTCCAGTCATTTTGCCACCACTTAAAAGTGATATTTTTCAAATGTGTTTTCGTTATAGTGAAGGAAATTCTACTTTATTGTGTTTAATAGTCTGTTTACAGCAAGTTTTGCAAGTTGGTCAGTCTTCTCATTTCAATACAATATCAACATGACTAAGCATCTACAGAAAATATATGTTTGTAATATTATTTTTAACAATCATCAGATCAATAAGGTCAGTGAAGAATGGTTTTTCTGAATTTGAGCTAATGCTACCCTAATGTTACAGTCATATATGTATAAAAGTTTTCCAGATGCCTCCAATTCTGATTTATGCAATAATAAATACTAAGTCTAAAAAAGGAACAGGTGGGTGGCCAACAGTTTTGACAAACCATGGTTACAAATACCCTTGCCCTGT